>JASJOG010000148.1:2500-75000 GCA_030142905.1 Heliopora coerulea
TTGAGTTTGTCGGCATGAGATATGGTGATGGCAACTCCATTTATCCATGTATTTAAGGGTAGAGAGATGAAATCCACTATGGTTTCTGCATTTAATTTTGCATCGTTTTGTGTATGGAGAGAAATTTTAGCAAATAACTGTTGTGGATTGCGTTTCGAATGAGAACAAGTCGGACGTCAATCCTTCGTCTGCTTTGACATGTATCCAAGTCCCTTCCACAATGGAATCATTGAAGGGAATGTTGTCAAACATACTCAACAGTTCTGCAAATAATTCCGGTATGCCGTTTATTGGTTCTTGATTGCTTTTGTTCAAAGTATTTTTGTTGGATGCTTTCGGTCGAGGAAAGTTTGAATCATTTTCTTGTACGTTTATTAATTTTGATAGTTCCATCAAACGAGCATTGTTACCCATATAATGTTGCACCAAAGTATCCATTTTTCTCTATTTTTTTGAAGTGGAACAATCAACCAAATTGTTTTCTCAGTTTTGCTCCAATGTCAGGGTCGATATTTACATAAGGATTTTTTCTTTTGGATTTCTGTTGTTGTTGTTGTCATCGTTTGATTGCTGCTGCTGTTAATTTTGTGTTTGAATTTTTTTTCCCTTGTCTATCTTGCTGGAGATGAGGAAAAGAAGTGGAAGAATAATATTGCCATTGTTGTTTTTGCATTACATCGCTCACTGTGTCTAATCTGTTGTTGGGATCACCTTCATATTTATACATGTCTTTGTAAGACTTTCAACATAGGCAAACCATTAGTGGTGTATTTGCTTTTGCTGTCTACCTACAACGAAGTATTTCCCTGCCCTCCTCCGATGTATTTGTCCATTTTGAATAATTTCAATATATTTTCGTAAATTTTATATTTTTTCTGTTTCTCTCAATGTAAACTGAATGTCAATTCCACGCTTTCTTTCCTGACCAAATCCCCGCCATTCGTGTATTCCAACTTGAATTCCACTGTTTTGGCGATTTCTGAGTGAATGTTTATAAGAAATTATGGCAGTTGGAATCAGTCACATTTTACTACGTCAGTTTGATCAACGACCATCATCAGACGTCATTGAAATAGAAATGCTTGCAAACAGTTTGGATTGTTGGTGAAATTACCACTTCTGTGCACCATCAGTTTCCTCACGTTGCATTCCAAATTATTTGCCAGGCTTTTTGAAAAATCCAACTTGCATCTTCAAAATAATCTGAAAAGAACCTTGAATGTATGTAAATGTATAGTCTTCCAATTGCATTGTTTTTTCCTGCTACTGTAAGGTTGTAGAACTCAAAATGTCTGCAGATGATGCAAATTTCTTACATGCCATCCTATTTTTCTCACACATCGATTTAAGAGATAACATTTTAAGACTTTATTCGCAACCGTAGGAAAGAGCCATTTCAACAATGTTTTTCCAGTGGCTATACCAATCTTGGCAAGTGATCCACCGCATTGATTCTTTATATATTTTGATCTTTGTCACCACCACCACCACCAAAATCAAATTGATAACCTTTCAGGAAATTTCCCATGCGTCTTTCCTATTGGAAATGCCATACCACCTTTTTGATATCTTGTAAATTGACTTCTTTTTATTCTGCTGCTGCTGCTTCTTCTCGTTGGTGACATTTTTAATTATTGTAAATATTTACTATTTACAATTTTGTTGGCAACCCATGGAATAATCCAACGACCAGCAGCTTTTGCAAGTGTTTTTGCAATCGCTTTAGCTTGTGGACTGAAAAGATGACCACCACATTTTGTTCTTATTCTTCTTCTTCTTCTAATACAGCAGTCCCCAACCCCTGGGCTGCGGCCCAGAACCGGTCTGTACAGGTAGGATTAGATGTTATTCGTGTTATGTTGTTGGCACAATGTTACAAAGACACTGCTAATAAAGTTGCATATGAGTACACAGTGGATTCACGTTTATTATTATATTTACAATATACTGCAATTTTTATGCCGTTGTATCGTTTTATTTTGTTGTATTTATCCGCCACACCTTAAAGGCTGGTCCATGAAAATATTGTCTAATATTAAACTGGTCCATGGTGCAAAAAAGGTTGGGGACTGCTGTTCTAATATATCTCCTTTTTCTTCCACCACCCACCAAAACTCTCAAGAGCGGACTGAGGAAACCATGTCGTTGATATTTTATGTAGTGTCCTTTTTTCGTCGATGTGGGCATTTGTTCCAGAAAAAAAATTTCACGACATTTAACACAATTTTGCCTCTGTTGAATACGATTTTCGCTCTATATAAATAGAAATATAAATATATCCAAAATTCGGAAATACATGCTGTCGATCATTCCGGAAACGAGCTTTCTTTTGTGATTGACTGGTGAATAGGTTTCCACCATGTGATCGTTTTGCAGATCAAACCATTTCAGAGGGGCTATCAGCACCGTTTGCCTACGTTCAAGCCTGATGGTGATGTTTTCTATTTTATTGCAATCAATGAACATGAAATTCAGACCGGCACTTTTATCCACGATGTGTTGACCGTTTATCACACCACATTCGATGGCTTTTGTCGATATAGACATAATTTGTTTCATCACAACTTCATCGAAACTGAGCACAAAAGCGACACTTGCGCTAAGACGCAACTTTATTTTGACATCCCAAAGAGGATAGTCAGCATAGATACTCTGACCGGATTTTCGCCATTTATTGATCTCACCACCATCAAATGCTGGAGTCTTGGTCGGTAAAGCAATATTCAAAAAACATATAAGTCAGCAACACCGTTTTGCTTTTTCCAGATAAAACCGCATGCCGAACTGTTCAACTTTCTTGTTCAAAATGTTGCACAGCATCTTGGCATCGTAAAACCCATGAGGTATCCAAACTGTACCCCACTGGCATACAACATTTGGTATTGGTCTTTCACAAAATTCTTTATGTCTATTTCAAAACTAAAAAAAATCTCTTCCACAATTTTATTGATGTTGGACAACGTGGTGGGATAAAATATTTTATTAACTGAAATGTACATATCACCATCTCTCACGTCGATGGGAGGTTTAATTTCCACCATGAAATCGTTTGTGGTGTTTGTTCTGTAGCTCAAATTCTGATTGCTAGTCAATTGAAGATTCATACCTCTTTCAATTCTTCCAAATAAAATGTTCCCTCCAACTGTTTGCCATACAAATCTTTCAAAATGTAAGTGACCGGATCGGTCATATAAATCTTGCCGACGATGAACATTTCTTTCGACCACTGCCAAGTACTTCTCTTCACAAACAAATCTTTCATGAGACTGACTCAAACGCGTTATCTGCATCGCAAAATCTTTTGGGTGAAAAAACGAAAATCAAAAAATCTTCTGTATGGAAATGATTTTGGTATGACGACGCCCTTTCGATACGTGTCAAACAGCTTCCTACCCCCGCCCAACCCGTGACAGGGACTTTCATTGTAATGCTCGACTATTGAGAAAATATTTTTAGGAATCAACTCAATTGCAGAAATGGCATCAAAACAATCAAGAAGTGTAAAATCATTAATGGTTAAAGAATTTAGTAAGAATGAAATTTTCCAATGTTGTAGTGCGGCATGTTAGTGGTGTTATTAGTTGGTCAAAATTTAGTGACAGATGTAAAAGACTTAGGAGTTTTAAGCAAACCATGTGCTCAGCTGAAACAGGCTGCTTTACGATGCAAAAGACTTCACTTCAAAGTCAGAAATTTCACTTTGTTTTAAAAGGAAAGCAGATACTTATGAAGAGAGCTTAGCACAGAAGATGTAGGATCAACTTGAGATGATCTGTGAATATTGAGCTACGAGACTTAATGTAATCAGACCGTTTTAAAATTACAATGCCATTTCCCTTGTCTGGTTTTAAAATAACGAGATTGGCACTTATAGTCCTCAGTAAACGGATCTTATTTCAATCTAAGTCTAAATAATTGAAGGTAAACAAGCATAAAGAGTTTTTAACCTTAGCTTTTGTGAAGAATCCATCCAAGCATCAAGGCTGCCTACTTGATGCCGTAGATCTTCGGCAGTAGCTATCATTTTGATTATGTGGAAGCCCAAGTTTGAGTACATCAATTTGTTTGGGAGAAAGTTGTTGTCCATATAGATTTAAAATAATTTCATTTGGATTTTCTTCTAGTCTTTCAGTGGCTTTTTTAATTTCCAGTAAATTATTTACCTTTTCATCACATCTTTGGCAAACTTTAGATTGCTCATGACTGAACTTAAAATTCTCTTTGTTTCTGGAATTCACAATCTTTCAGCCATTAGCAGTGCTTCTCTACTTAACCTATTGTCAGGACTTGTTTTGTCATCAGATCTTGCCCTGAAATTGTTTAAAGGTAGCATCACTATCAATCTCTCAATATCAGCAATTCTACCTATATCAGTTGTCTCAGCTGCATTTGTTATGAAGACATTTGTCTTGTTTTCTTCTGTCTCACACAACTTAAGTGCTGGCCGATTCTCTTGTGGCTCACCTAACCACACAGGACTCTTCCACCAAATTCACTCTTCCTTATATTGCGATGTGAGAACTCTCTTTGATCCCAGATCTGCTGGGTTCTCTTTAACAGGATAGTGACCCCAATTTGCCTTGTCTGTAAGCAAAAAAAAAAAAACAAGGTAAAGTGCCTTTATTTATACTGGATAACCCTATCAACTACCTAAGCTGTTCTCCCTAGAGGTGCAGTAAGGGCCACTCCTCATGGGTCCATTGTTACTACAGGAGGAAACCGGAGTACCCAGAGAAAACCTGCAATGCTTTTTGGAGTTAAACTGGAAAATGCTATTCTCGTATGTGACCAAAGTAATTTTAATCAGATAACTGCACACAGCTGGAATCGAACCCTAGTCAGTGGTGAGAGACAAGTACACTACCACTGTGCCACCAACACCCCAAATATCTTAAAAAGCTTAAGTATCTCATTTACCTTATGTTACAAATTGTTTCCACTTCCCATTGTTGTGGATCCAAAAAAATTTATCCTTGCTATCTAACCTGTATCTACACTCTGATATTACAACTTGTGACATCAGGGCTTTCTTCACATTATCCATGAGCTGTGCCAACACCTCCAATCTAGCGATGGTAAGAGACTTTAGTGGGGCAATCTGTGTCTTAGCTGTTACCAATTGCATATGTACCCCACTTTCTGCTTGATATGCTCGACATAAAACAGCACAATATGCTTTCTGACTTGCATCTCCAAATGCATGCAACAGATAAATACACTTGCCAAAGGGAAATCTCTCTCAGCAGGATTAACTCTTCAAGCTATGTCAGCCATCTCTTTTCCTTCTCACTACTGACTTCTTCATCCCAGTTAAGTTTATCTACTCAAATCTCCTAAAAAAAATCTGTTACTGGCTGACACAGGACTTATGATACCTAATGAATTGTATAACTCTGCCATAACACTCAACATACTGCAACAATCTCATTCATACTGCAATTCCATGTGAGACCAAGGACCTTCTGCTCTGTACTATTTTCCTGGTTGTTTGAGGTAGACTCAACATATGTCTGATCCTCCCCAATCTTAATTGCACTTTCATTTTCAGTCTTACTTTCGCATATCCCTATTTGTTCTCTTAATGTCAAGCTATTGGTCAACCATTTCCTCAGTCTGAATCTGCTCTTGGCCTTTCCATAAACTATGCCTGCCAAGTTGCTAGTCTTGTCACCAGGTACTAGATCATCCACATGAAATCCTTCTAACATCTTCCTAACAAAGTCTGGATCTTCAATAAAACTCTCAATATGATGCCTTAATGTGGCATTCAACAAAAATGGTGAACCATTTATCCCAAACACAACCCTGCAAAAGTGGTAGACCACCAACTCTGAATCATTCTTCATAGGATCTCTTAACCACAGGATTCGTAAACAGTCTGTCACATTCGTCCACTTTGACATTCAAAAATGCCTTCTCAATATAACTCCACAGAACAACCCTGTTCTCTCAAAGCCTCAAAAGGATGTCATAGAATAGAGGTTTCAATGATGGGCCTACATGCAGACAATCATTCGGAGATGCATCCTTCTTATTTTCCTTTGAGGAGGCATCATACACAATCCTAAGGTTTGTTGCCTTGGTATCCCTTCTGATTACAGCTTGATGGGGCAAGTAATGAACTTGATCTGCCTTCTACTACTTCCTCTATAATTCCTAACTCGTGTTGTTCTCTTATTATTTCATTACACTCTCTCAACATATCTGGATCTTTCTTAAGTTTCTCCTAGTCTGACCCTTTAACCTAGACAAACTGTTCACATAATTCTTTGCCAATGCCGTGTGACCTTCCTTCCAGGGAAACTTTACTGAATACCTGGTACCATTGAATTAAATTTTGTCTATCAAAGCCTCGTGCACATCATTGCGATCCCTAATTCCAACTGTCGCTAGATCTCACAACTTCTTAACATTAAAATCAATATCTGATTCACTTGTCTCCGATCTTATGTTAGCATTTAAATTTACTCCAGCTATAGCATAAAGGTTTGTGCCTTTGATAGGCACTAACAACACCCATCCAAGTCATGTCTCAATAGCCACGGGCTCATCTTTCTTATTGTTCTGCCCTTCTGAAATGCCCAAAAATAGTAAGTCCCAATCAAAATGTCTACTTCAAGCAATTCCTTGTCCTAGCAGACATCTGACAATGACAACCCTTGTAGATGGCAGTGATGCACCGATATAGGAATTTACCAATATTCTGTATTCAGAAAATGTAAATGATAAGTGAATGAAGTAACAAGTAAACTAGTGATGACAGTCAAGATTTAAAAAATTTCCTTTAAAGTCCATAACAATTGTGAATTGTAATGAGAGAAAACATCCACAAGTCATAATACAAAACTTCACTAGGTAATGAGTAATCGATGTTTTTTTTTTTTTATTATTAAAGTTATATGTAATAGACTAATAGTCCAGTGCTAGAAATAAAGATAAATATTTTATATGTGCAATCCTAACTCCTAAGGTGTTGTAAAAATGAGAGTCAAAGAGACAAACTCTTCAGCATGTCAAAATGAACTATAAAGCTATGTACAAGTGAAATAGTATCTAGTAATAATAATGTAATATATTGCTAATTGCTATCACAGTTTTTACTTTTTACTAACTACTTAGTACTTACAAGCAAATCATAAGTCTAAATACTAAATGCTAACAGGAACAATGTCATAAAGTCAACAACTGATGTAACCATAGCAGCTTATCCAGGCATTATACAAGCAAATAGCAATTTAGTAAATGCATATTAGTGTTGTCTACCAATTAATCTTTATGAACATTGAACATGGAATATCTTAAAGTTCTTTTTTTACAAACAATAGCATTTCAGCTTTCTCAGGTAATAATTTGTAACACTTATCATTGTATACATCACCTGCCCCTGAGAAAAGCCTCTCTGAAGCCACAGGTGTTGGAGGTGCACTGACATATTTCTATGCAATCTTGGCTAAGTGTGGAAATCATATAGCGTTTTTTGACCACCAGGTGTAAGGGTTTTCTTTTCCAAGCTGCATCAACTGTTCTTCAAGGTAGAGGTCAAGCTCTTGATAACCACTTCTGCTGTTTTGTCACACATTGACACCTGGTTCTTTGAGTAGTTCTGAATATGTTGTCAGTAAACATGGCTGTTTGGGAGGTGGTTCTGGTTGTTCACTCGAGTATCATAGCAGGTTTGAGAAATGAACAACACCTGGTAGACGCTCCATCTCCTGCTCAACTGAAGCCATCACACTGTCCTTGACAGATTGTTCACCAAAGAATTTATCCTTAAACCGTGGGTCTAAGACTGGCAATGGTGAGCTTTTCATTCTTCTCTACATCTGCATAACTCCTTGACAACAATGCTTTCATTTCTGCTTTCATTGTATGTACACCACTGTCCTCCTCATTTTGACTGAGTGTTCTTGAAATTATTCATACAAATGGGATTACAACTGACACTGCAGCAGCATCTTGTGAAACTGACTTGGTGACCTCATCAATTGGAGCTGGCACTTTAACAACCTTACTGGCAAGGTTGAGCTGGTTTTGTGTCAGCTGAAGAATTGAGTGCTCAGTAGCATAAGCACCTAAAGCCATCTTCTCCTCTAAAATCCTCTGCAATATATGAAGAGTCAAATTCCATTGCGTAGCTTCATCCTGGACAAGGCAATGCTACGGTAACCCAAGATTTCTCTGAATATCCCACAGGTGGTCGTATGGTAGGCAAGATTGTCTGAAATGCCCTACTATGTTCCTGGCTATAGCAAGCATATCAACCACTGCTCTCTGCGACAATGCTGCAGAGTATGAACTAACCATCCCAAATCCGGTAGCAATGCATCAGACATGGCTTTAACCATGTTTGATGCATTGTCATGAACAACAAGATGAACTTGGTCTTTGTTGATCTCCCACAAATGAAATATTTCATCAAATTTTGCTGCCATGTTTTCCCCTGTGTGAACCATCGAAGGGATTGACACTTAAGATGGCAGACTTTCTTTCAAAAGAGTCCGTAACCCAATGTGCAGTCAGACTTAATAGTGAATGAAAGTTTACAGCAGTGCTCCAGATGTCAGTTGTAAAGCTCATGTTTGCAACATTGGCTATTTCTTAGGCCTTGACACAAATATCATGTAAAATTGCCTTAATATCTTTCCAGAAATTCTCAAAAAAATGTTCTAAATATCTCGAAATATCTCGTATTTTTGTTTTAAAAATAAGCCAATTTTGAATCGCTTGGGCCAAAATTTTCCTCAGCAGGAGCTGAAAAGTATGTCAGATATTGTCTACACTAGTATTATGGAAATAAAGCAACTTTCAAAACAACATGGATGCAAATTTGAATGTTTTCTCACTAATGGGTTAAACAGTTGGTATGTCCATCATGTGTATGACAACTATGACACAGTAACCTTCCTATTAATACAAATATCTGCTCTACTTTAAGAGAATAAAATGCAACCTGAAGAAACCTCTGAGACTGAAAACTTGACAAAAGGTGGAAACATCCTATACCGACTTTGAACTATAGTACCAAAAATTGCCATAAAAAAATAAAACTCTTGTAGCTACAAAGGTGGCAAAGTTTCTACGTTTAGATGAATATCAACTATGGTCATAAAGCAGTCATTACGCTGATACAATTATACAAACCAATCATACCATGCAAGGCACTAACAATCGTTAACTCGAAGCATAAGAGCAGCCTCTACATAGTCCTCCAAGGCATCATGCTGCTGGTCTCCAAACATGGTCACAAGTAGTGAAAAGACCCTCTCCACTGCTGCAGATGATGGCTGTACCAGTACCACTTTCTGTACTGCGGAAGACCATGATAGGAGGTCAGGGGAGTCAGAAAGGCAATCAAAGGCATCATTAATCTCCGCAGCTTTGACAAGGTAAGTGGGGAGCTCATCTTTTAGTGACTGGATTACATCATTGGTGTTCAAAAACGGCACATCTCTGATCCTTTTGAGGTTGGCAGCTATGGGTTGAGATACTTTTGCTGCTCGTGGACTGAAAAGCTATGCAGCATGGAACATTTTCATAGTGCGGGAAACTACCAAGTCATTCGCCAAAGTGTTCAGAAAATATTGAAAGGCAGGTGTCCACACTCTCTTAGGCCATACTGGTACTATCTTTGCTGGTCGCCATTGTTCAGAGGAAACAGTTCTTGAACCACACCTGGAATAACTGGGAAATTGTGCACATGAATAAGAGCTCAGAGCTCTTCAAGCTTCTGAAAGGCAATAAATATCAAGTGCCCATCCCCCTCTAGAGTGTAGGTTGTCTTAACAAACTTCTCCAGTTCCATGAGCGATGCTAGCTCGACTCTCAACTGTACTGTATTCTGCATCAAAATCTCATTCTTTCTCAAAGGCAGGTTACTTCTTCTCCTTCCACTTTGATGTCACTGTCCAATGTTTCTTTGTCGGCGCACAGCAATTCCAGGATCTCCTTGTCTAGCTCTTGAAGTATCACTAACTTCTCAGTTTGTGTTTCTTTGCTTGCTCATTTATGCCGTTGTAGTTGTCTAAGATCTCATTTGTTGTGGAATTCACAATCTGCTACTTTATCCTTAAAATTTATCTAAATTATAACACTACTGACTTAGTGACTACACTCAGTGGCAGCTAAGTCCAATTCCTGTACAATTACAGAGTAGGCTAAAGTATCAGTGTAGAACAGAAACTGCACCATTCACTATTTCTTAAATTAGGTAGTTTGAATTAATTAAGCAATAATTTGTGGAAAAATGCTCAAATCCCATATTGATCTTGAGAAGTCTAACATTAGAAAAGGGTACGAGTGTGTGAAAGAAAATATCAAGAGCATATGCTAGGATTACACAACAGTTGTTAATAAAGGAAGCAGGAGTGGTGGTGCAACGATAGTCCTTGGGCTGGCTGTTCGAAGCACAACAAGCACTAATCCAGGATTACCAGTTAACCTGTTGCTTTGGTTTCATTTCTTTTGATTGTAAAATGTAGTTCCAATTTTGTAGCTTAATATCTGTCGAAGAAAATTCCAACTTTGCCAAGCAGCATGACTGCAAAGTTGTCCTCGAACTGTTCCCTAATTGCCTTTTCAACAACCAGACTCAGGGTAATTTTGACCTGCTACTACAACATTCCCTTTTGAAGTAAATGGAGACACTGTTAATGTCCTGAGTGAGAATGAAAAGGAAGATGATGGTATGTATATCCCCAGAAATAAGAATTTAATTTAGGGCAATTAATGATAAATAATTACCTAATGTCCTGCCATACTTGATTAAACCGTTTCCTATCCAAGGGTCCCTTCCATCAGTAAAATCTTCTGGCAGTAGCCAGAGTAACAGCAATAGAACAAATAGTCTTTAACTCTTTTATCAGTAAAATGATCTGGTGTTATCCAGAAGCTATATTTGTATGGGAAAGTGCTAAATCCTTGCTGTAGCTTGTTACCATCAAAAAAAATCTTTTGTGATCATTATTGTAATATGTGTATTATTTATAATATATTCAATATTGTGGGGGGTTAGCCTTCCAGCATTTATACAGTTTTGTTGTATACATAAACAAACTGAAGCTCATATCATAATTACTAAACATGATTGGCCTGCCATTTCCTGCTGCATATGATAAATACATAGTGATGTTATATTTTATTTTATACTCCTATAGAATGTTCCACATCAGTGCATGGAAATAATGATGATGTGAGTGAAAATTTATCTGGAAGAAACCCAAAGCACAGGGCAATCTTTAACACCTTCAACAAGGAGCCAAGCTAAAAGGAATGCACCTAAAATTACTAGACTTGTTGACAATAAACATTGTCACATGGAGAGAAAATTATCTCAAACACAGTATGGCCAGATTTTAATGACTACAGCAGGAGAAGTAGCTATGAAGAAAAAATCTTTGGAAGCCATTGGTAAGTCAAACAAGGCATTCGAATTGAGAGCTAACAGAGGATAAAACACAAAAATCGTCAAAGGAACCATTACAACTGGTTTCTTTCTGGTGTGACAAGACACTGGAGAGTGTGCTTGTTCAAACTGCTTTGCTGGTGTAGGCCAAAATACCCATGTGTTCTGAGATCCTAGTATGTAAGAGCTGGCAAGTTTCATCAACATGACACTTGGCAGTGTTGGCATGTGAATTTTTTAACAACATAAGATCACATTTTTGGTGGCGATTGGCCCTTGAAGAGAAAAAAAATCTTTTATGTGGCAAACTGGTTGAAACACAACATGTAGTTGAGTCTATGAAAAGGCAGGCAAGATCAATTTTTCTACTTGACTTTGACTTTGGATACTGTGGTTGCCTGTGTAAGCTTTGGTGTTGAAAAACTTTGTTTAGAAAGGTACGGAAATGGTGGTCTACAATTCGGTCTGGATATCCATTTTGTTTTAAGAAGCTTTTGAATTTCTGCAGTTTGTTACGAAAAGTAAAATAGGACAAGCAGAGATTAAAATAACAAAAAAGTAGAGTGTAGATAAGGCCTTTTTTAAATTTGATTGGCAAGAAGCTCTCAAGATTCATAAACGGTCCGGTAACGGTTGGTTTTTGGTAAATCAAAGTAACAAAAGAACCATTGCTGTGTTAATTTTTTATATCGAGGAAAGGAAGTGTATTATCAGTTTCAACCTCATGTGTAATTTTAGTACAGTCATATTGGGAGTTAAGGTACTCGAGAAAAGGGATAATATGATCTTTTGATCTGAATAAAATAAAGGGATCATCGACAAAATATCTATAATAAGTACAGTAGGTTTGAATTCAGATGGACAATTATCAAGCCACTTATGTTTGTGAAAAGAAAGGAATATATTGGCAAGTGGCAAACCCATGGCAACCCCCTCAATTTGGTCATAGAATTCAGAAAATCGTTTAATTATTTGCAAGAAAAGCCATGGTATGATTGTGCCAAGGAAGATATTAATAGTTTCATCAATGGGTATGTTAGTAAAGAGAGGTAAGGTCATAACTGGCCATTATCTAATTATCTGAAAAGGAATCACTAATCAAGTAATGTCTTAGAGAAATTGTACAGAGTAAGGGGACAAGAAACTAAGCTAAATTGTCACTATAGGTTCCTATAGCCAATAAAATTGGTCTTAATGGGATATTATCCTTATGTATCTTTGGTAGGCCATACAGTATGCCAGGTCGAGAATCAGTAGGTGCTAACTGTTTGAATTGCTCACTAGTTAACATGTTTTTTCACGACATATTTCAGAGATGTACTTACTTTAGTCTCATGCTTTATTGGGTCTTCTGTTAAAGGAGAAAATTTGGTTGTGTTTTGTAGAATTTCTTCCATCTTTGCTGGAGAGATGTTAATCTCTGTAGTACATCCTTGGAGAAGGCAGAGGCAGGAGATGAGTAAGTCTGGTGTCTGGACAAAGTGATGTCATTTAGCTTGGTAAGTCCTAAATTTTTCGACATAGAAACTCTGGAGTTAAAAAGCTGTAATTATTAAGCTATCTAGGTAGAATGGAGAAGTCGAGGCCCATGGTGAGAACAGTTTTTTCTTTGTTGGATAAACATTGGCTTGGTCAGTTGCAGGAGGAGATGAGAGTTTCTTGGTATTCTTAGTCTGCTTTCAACTTTAGGTGTTTGAGGGTGGATATCTGAGATAGTTCATAGATTCGCCCTTATTTATTGGCAGTTTCTTAATCAAGCAGATGTCTGACACTGGTGGTATGCACAGGAGTTCTGTAGGTGTCTATTGGCGAGTTTGAAGTTAAAAAAAAACAGGAACAGCATAATGTTGCTTGCATTTTTTTTTTCAGGAATGTGAGATTGAGTTCAGTGTGTTGATATTTGTGAAACACAGCAAGTGAACCATTGTTATATCTGTTAACCAAACTCATTGTAACCGAGGTGCCAGGTGGAAAATAAAGTCTTGGTTTGAATATGATGACCCAGCAAATGGTTTTAAGTAAAGACATAATGCACACATGATTTATAAAATCTTTAATGCTGACATTTCATTACTTAGTAACATCTTCAGATTGAATATTTACAATGGATGAATGGCTTTAATAGCATAACTGTTACAAAATTAGGTGACAAGAGTCAGAGACATGTAATGAGTTAGAACAGATGGCGATTAGAGGGGGAAAATATTGCATAAAAAAAAATTATCAAAACAGTGTCAAAGGAAAAGATTGGATGCTAACATTTCATGTTTTCCTTTGACACTGTTTATATTTGCAGTTAGCACTTGGAATATTGGTCTGTAAATTTGAATATTGATAAAAGCTGACTTGTTGAAATTTAGATTTATCTCAGAAGAATTTTGATAATTGTAGAAATACTGTTATTTAGTGGTAAATAATAATACATAATGGCATGCTGTAGTTGATAATTGTTGATGTTTATTTTCAGCATATTGAATCTAACATTTGAAAATTTTAGAGGTTTATCACAAAATCACTCTAGACTTTTTTATTATAAATGATTACAAGCTATATATTAGAACATGTTGCAATTACCTAGTCACTTAAATATTTATTATCCCTCATCTCAACTTATGGTGCTTTTGACTCTCTTCATTGCCTTTTATTAACTGTAGCCCAGTAATGAAATGCATCCAAACACAGTTAATGAGGAATATGTTCTCTGTACATTAAAGGAATTACTTTTTGCATATGTTTACCTTTGGCCCTGTTAAATGAATACAACTGATCTGGCTCTGCATCTAGTTGTATTGTTTGATCATTAGCAAGCTGCTTGGTAACATCTTCATCTTCAAGTAATAAAACAACGATTTTGTCATGGTGACAAACTTCAGTATTGCTTTGAAAAACGTCTTAACCGTGTTGAATGGTTATACAAGACAGTTATGAAAAGAACTAGAAGATACAACACACAGAGAGAAAGTAAATACTAAAAAGAAGCACTATGCATTTTGGCAGACCACTCTTTATGTGCAAACATCTGCTAACTGTTGAGAATGAGTTGCCAGCTTATATTTATACCTGATGTAAAGGCAATGATGTCATCCCATGTAGAAGGGATTAAACATCAAAATTAAAAAATTCTTTTTGTCAGCATAGATCCAGATCATTTAACTTAATATACATGGATTCCATAATCTTTAGAAAAAATGCTAAGCGGCACTTTTGAGTCTGAATAGGCATTGGCACAACATCTGTTGACCGATTGCTGAGTCACAATTAATCGTTTGAGCAGATGTACATTGCCTTTTCAGTTAATTTCTTAATGGTATGGTCTTGTTTTGTATAACACTTGGCACATGTTGCTTGATCCTTTCACTTAACCATTGAGTTGTTCTACCTACATATCGAGAACCACACTTGGCATTTAAAATCGTAAACTATCCAACTTGAAGAGAAAGCAGGCAGAGAATCTTTAGGTGTAGGTGGTAGGATAGTCCTAATAGAAAAAATGCAACAGAGTTTTGTTGAAAAAAAGTCTTCTCTGTGGCGTTTTTGAGAGCCTTTTCAAAAAAAATTTCTGAGATATCTCCTACCCAAAGTAGTTTCAAATAAACTGGGCACTTCTCTGGACCGATAAATTTCTTGTTGTTTTTGTTATAGTTGAAGAGCTTATCAAGTAGTCGCTCTGGACAGCTATTCGATAAGAAGGTGGATTTTAAATTAACCAGATCCTTTTCAAGGAACTTTTCTGTGGGGATCATGGCGATTGAAGTACCAGGTGGGAAATGCAGTCTTATCACAAATATGATGGTCCAGCAGATAACTTTTAATAAAACCATAATGGAAACATAATATAAAAAAACAAACCTTATTGCTGACGTTTTGTTACTAAACAAGGAACATCTTTAAAGTGAAATGAATAACAATAGTTAAATCAGGCTCAAGTAGCTATTACAAAAATAGGTGGCGGTGATGGCATGGAAAAGGAATGTTAATGGGTATGATGGAGAGAAATGGAAGAGACAGAGCAATTATTAGAGGTGATGAAATGAAGCAGAATAGAATAATTAAAAGAGTGTCAAAGGAACAGATCTGATGTTAGCATTAAGAGAGGGATTTAGTTTAGAAATAAATAAGCTTTCTCATAGGAGATCACCTAACTGAGACGAAGTAAAAGATAAAATTTAAAAATCATGAAAGGAAATATCATGACTGGTTTGTTTATGATGTGCTAAGACACTTGAGAGTAGTTTGATGTTTGAGAAGACGTGAGAGCTTGGACATATTGAGGCAGATGAATAATCTTCAAGCTCGATACTCAGAAAATGATTTCTGAGCCCCAGATGGGGATTGAACCTGCAACCTTCTGATGACTGGTTAGATGCTCTAACCATTGAGCTACCGAGACTCAGATGGTGAGCTAAGGTGCAAATTCGATATATATGAGCAACCTAAAGGGAAGCCAATATATAACTGAATCATCATTAATATATAGTGGCTTCCACTTGGGTTGCACATATATATTGAATTTGCACCTTAGCTCACCATCTGAGTCTCGGTAGCTCAATGGTTAGAGCATCTAACCGGTCATCATCAGGTTGCGGGTTCAATCCCCGTCTGGGGCTCAGAGACCATTTTCTGAGTATTGAGCTTGAAGATCGTTCATCTGCCCCACACTTGAGAGTGTTGTGTGTGAAAGAGCTTTTCCTGTGAGTGCCAAAATATCCATACATTCAGAGATTCGGATGTGTAATAAATGGCAAGTTTTGCCTACATACGACACCTGGCAGCATTGACATGAATATTTATATACCACAAACGATCTCAGTCTAAAAGGTAATCGGTCTTTAAAATGAAAAAAGTTATAAATGCGGTAAGTGGGTTGGAAGACAATGCAAAGATGATGAGAATAATTTCTTCACTTGTTGTTGAATTTGAAAATCATGAATACCAGTATAGGGTAAGACTAAGGAAAGTGACAATTTAGGTGCTATTAGAGTTTTAACTGGAGGATGAAATTTTTTTATTTAAAGTCTTAAAACAATGATCCAAAAATTCGTCCAGATACCCATTTAGCTTCTAAAACTTCCTACGTTTTTCAAGTGAATAAATAAGACCTTTTTTGTAAGTTATGGGTAAAAACCTTTCAAAATTAGTAAATATCCCAGTAAACATTGGCTTATAATAAACTGATGTGAGGAAGGAACCATTGGAGTGGCAAATATTGATGTCAAGAAAAGGCAGTGTGTTGTCAGTTTCAACTTCATAAGTAAACTTAATGCAAGGATGTTGAGAATTAAGAAAATTAAGGAAAGGGATGATGTGGTCTTTTGACTTGAATAAAACAAAAGAATGGTCAACATAACATTTGTAATACATGGGTTTAAATTTAGTTGGACAATTATCCAACCACTTCTGTTCATAGTGGGAGAAAAATATTGGCAAAAAGTGGACCTCATGGCGAGCCCATAGCAACACCTTCAATCTGATAAAAAAATTTGCTGTTAAACATAAAATGACAGTTTTTAACAGAGAAATTACGAAGATCTTTTAATTGTTCTGGAGAAAAGCCTTGAAAAAGTTGTCTTGTGGAAAATAATCCATCCAGGATGATGTTTATAATTTCATCAATTGGTATATTAGTGAAAAGGGAGTTAATGTCAAAACTAGCCATAATCAAATTATTAGAGTTGAGATTAAGAGAAAATAAAAGAGAAGGAGTCCTTAATTAAATAAGAGTCTGAAGATATTGAATGGTGGAGAGGGATAAAAAACTTATCTAGATTATAAGAATGAGTTCCCATTGCAGATAGAGTAGGATGTAGAGGAATATTTGGCTTATGTACCTTAGGTAACCCATGTAAAATCCCTGGCCATGAACCAGGAGGTGACAGATTGTTACATCGTTCAAGTGTAATAGATCCAGTCTTAAATCTTTTAGGAAGCAACGCAGTTTGTTCTTGTGCTTCATGGTGGTCTTGATTGGATCGTCCAAAAGCAGAGCAAATTTGGTCAAGTAATTTAAGGTTTCATTCATCTTTTTATAATAGTCGTCCTTGTCAAGGGTTACAATCCCATTACCTTCTTGGACAGATTTCAAAGCTTTCAGCTCTTTGTCAGCAAAGACAGAAGTGGGAGGTGAATAGGAATGGTATCCTGACAGAGCAATGTCTTTGAGTTTGGTTTTAATCGAATCATTAGTATGTCCAGAATTTTCCAGTGTAAAATTTATCTCCAACCATGAACAAAAGTGGTTAGTTAATTGTCTAACTCAATTTAAACTTGCATATTACAAACGTTACTTTGATGATTCTTTCATTTTATTCAAGTCAAAAGACCACATCATCCCTTTCCTTAATTTTCTTAATTCTCGATATCCTTTCATGAAGTTGAAAGTGACAACACACTGCCTTTTCTTGACATCAGTATTTGCCACTCCAATAGTTCCTTCCTCACATCGGTTTGTCGTAAGCCAACATTTACTGGGCTATTTACTAATTTTGAAAGTTTTTTACCCATAACTTACAAAAAATGTCTTATTTATTCACTTGAAAAACTTAGGAAGTTTTTGAAACTAAACGGATATCCGGACGAATTTCTGGATCATTGTTTTAAGACCTTAAATAAAAAATTTTCATCCTTCAGTGAAAACTCTAACAGCACCTAGATTGTCACTTTCCTTAGTCTTACCCTATACTGGTATCCATGGTTTTCAAATTCAACAACAAGTGAAGAAATTATTCTCATCAGCCTTTCCCTATGTTCATCTTTGCGTTGTCTTCCAACCCACTTGCTGCATTTATAACTTTTTTCATTTTAAAGACCGATTACCCTTTAGACTGAGATCGTTTGTGGTATATAAGTATTCATGTTGTATGTAGGCAAAACTTGCCGTTTATTACACATCGGAATCTCCGAACACATGGGTATTTCGGCACTCATGAGAAAAGCTCTCTCGCACTACATAAACAAACCGGTCATGATATTTCCTTTGATGATTTTTAAATTTTATCTTTCGCTTTGTCTCAGATGTTCTCCTACAAGAAAGCTTATTAATTTCTCAACTAAACCCCTCTCTAAATGCTAACATTAGATCTTTTCCTTTGACACTCTTAATTATTCCATTTCATCACCTCTAATAATTGCTCTGTCTCTTCCACTTCTCTCCACCATACTCATTAACAACACTACCTATTTTTGTAATAGGTACTTGAGCCTGATCCAACTATTGTTATTCATTTTGCTCTGAGGATGTTACTTGTTTAGTAATGAAACGTCAGCAATAAAGTTCGTTTTTTATATTATGTTTCCATAATGGTTTTATTAAGTTATTAGCTGGGCCATCATAATTCTGAGATCTTTTGCATTCAGTTAATGAGACATTTTATTAAAGGCATCTTTTGTTGTTTGGGGCTGAAGGAATCATAGTGTATGTAAACTCCAGTAAAAGTAGTTTTATGATAAATGCTTGTTAAAAAGCCATTTTCTTCTTTGTGAACCAATGCATCTAAGAATGGCAATTTCCTTTGATTTTCAAACTGACATGTAAACTTCAGGGAGGGATGAATGGTGTTCAAAGAATTTAAGATGGAGCATGCTCATTTTTCAGTAATGAAATATCACTTGTATTACCAAAATTTCTGAGTAGCACAAATGAAATTAAACACTTGAGGAAAACGACCATTTTTTTCAAAGTAAACATGTTTTGGCAAACTTATGCCACCTTCAGTACAATATAAAACTAACAGACTATTTACAGGCTTTATATGTGAATTACTTAAACGAGAGAACTACGAGAAACGAGAGATATGTTAATTGTGAGACAAGAACTATATTTACATTATAAATGGATTACTGGTATGGTGTCAGAGAAGAATTGGTAGAGTTAAAATGATGAGCTTGGACATTAAATTCAGGTTAACCTTGTTTACACGTAGAGCTTCTTTTCTTTTAAGTGAAGATGTAGAGTTGGCAGAGTATAACCAGTGGTGTAGTCCTGGAACTTTAACAAGGGGGGCTCATCAGGGCAGGTCCAAAAAAATTATAAACTTGAAAATTTTTTTTTTTTTTTATTTTTGTTAATTGTAATTCTGTAATTAAAATTTAACAGTGTTTCTGTGTTTGTAAAAGGTAAAATATTAGGAATACAATCGTCACAATCAGTCCTTGGGCGGCACATGTTATGGCCAACTAGAAATTACCGAAATCATTCTTGTTGGAAATGACTGAATATCTATACATAAATTTCACAGAACATTCAAACATGATTAAAGTTACACAATCTGCAAAAAAATATAAAGGGGGGCTCAGCCCCCCTGAGCTCCCCCTCCACTACACCCTTGAGTATAACATTTTAAAACAAGATTGCAACTATTGATTTTTACAAGAAGGTGATTTCAGAAAGTATTCATAGATGTGTTCCTTGATCCTAGTAGATAAGTGACAAGATGTCTTGTCAATATAGTAGGAATTACATCTGGTGCAAGGGAATTGATAAAATACAAAAGATTAGAGTTCATTCAGAACAGGATTCTTAAATGAGAAGAGGAAACAAGTTTAATTTCCAAATCAGTGCAGAAATGTTTAGCTAGGCTTGCTAATCTTCACTGAGTCAGTATGGAGTAGAAACCCATGAAAGGAAGTTTAAAGTAGCAGGTTTGTTGTCTGTCTGTTCAAGGTGTCATAGAAAGGTTGGATGTGCGACTGTTATTGTTGGTGTTGTCAGTATTTCTTGACCATCTTGTTAGTAACGTTAAGAGGAAAAGAATTGCATTGAAGTGTAACAATGAGATTGTTTAAGTCATTTTGAAAGCCATTTTTGGTGTTGTTAATTTTGTGAATCCTGTCAGTAAGTGTTCTTATTAGTCTGCTTTTATAAGAAAGTAGACAGAAGCTAAAGTAAGTCCTGTATACGTTTGTTTGTGACAGATGGATGTGATGTAGGTGTCTGATGGTTTGGAGAGTAAAATGTCTAGGAGGTATTTTCCTCTTTCTCAAAAGTAAACTTGATGTTGTGATGTGAATTAAAATTGTTGAATAACAACATAGTGTCATCCTTGTTATTAAAGTGCCTATGACACGAATTTTTTCAGACCATAATATTGTAGATTAGACTGTGCCAAAAACGAATTTGAAAAGCAGAAATTCTAGAAGTAAATCGAAAAAAAGTTATAAAGCTTTAGATATGTCTGCTTTAGTGTTAAAATCGGGTTCACTACACACACGGTCAAAAAGTGTCGAATTACTTATTGTGACATAAAGAACAGGGCACATGTTTCAGAAAGAGTCACGAATATGGATGGATGCAATGTTTCTAGTGCTAAACAAAGATGTTGTAAGACCTTTTGTGTTGCTGGTGGACCAAATAAAGTATCATGCATGAATAATGGTGATACTCAGGGGATTTCCATGCATTGTTAAAGACCCAGCTGTGAGAAAGAAATGGGTGCAATTTGTTAGACGGCATCAAACTGATTTCGATCCATCCAAATACTCAAGTAAAATCTTTTTATGTTCTGCTCATTTCGCTGAGAGCTGCTTTACGAAGTGCTTCTCTAAGGAACTTACAGGTTTTGATTCACATGGTACAAAATGATGTTTGACTCGGGGCTCTGTGCCAACAATCAACACGGCGGGATTGTCAGATACTGATTGCAATGAAAAAAGATTGGTAAAAATTTATATAGTGCAAATTCTTGCCTTTTACCTCACAGATTTAATATTTCGCTGTTTTTTTTTTATTTCTTTATGAATATTTTTACAGCTTATCCGTGCTGCTGCCCCCAACTATCTGCCACAGACAAGAACCATTTCATCACCAATAGAACCACAGTCACTATCTGAACCTTCTTTGCCCACACTTCAACTACCAATATCACCACCAGAGCTACCAACAACCGAACTTTCCTCGGGTCAACCCCCATCGTCCCTAGTGTTATCAACCAATAATTTTCCCTCAGCTCTAGCTGCTTGTGTCACCCCCCATAACACAGTGCCAACATCACAAAACAGGAAAGCTAAGACATGTGAAAGGTGTCCAAAGCACAAAAGTGACAAGAAAAATTTGAAAAGAAAACTTGAGCGACTTAGAGCAAAAACAATGAAGTTACAAGAAAAACTCAAGGACCAGGAAGGCAAATTAGTTACCAGAAGTTATAATCTTAAAGAAAGTTTTTCGGCAAAACATACATAGCTGATCATAGTGTGCTATAGGGTCAAATAAATCGCTTTCTATTCGTCAATAGGAAAATGTAGACCACACAGGAGAAGAATGCATTGCTTTAAATTTAAAAGATGGAAGTGAGACTGAACATGAATTTCAAGAACCAGAGAAAGTTGATGATAGCTCTGAAGAATATGCTCCTGAAGATGAATCAATGACAGAGAGTGAGGTAGATACATGTGGTGAAGCATCTCCAAAGAAACCAAGAAATTGTGTTAGGTATGCACCTTCATCATAATAAATGTAATCCCACTCTCCTATAAATATTAACCTGGGGCCTATTAGTTTGGAAGGAAAATTGTTACCACTGGATGTACCATTTGGTGGTGGTTGTACAATAACTTATATTACCATTGTGATCATTAAATTATTAATGTATAACAATCACTGTATTTGTAGTTTTAGCCAGAATGTGGAACCTGAAGAAGAGCCAAAATTCCTGGTATTCTACAGTGTTCTCCTTAACTTGTTTTCAATGTTTTGTTTTGAATGCCGTAACAACAAGCCCTCAGTTAAGACGGTAAAAAATGGAACAATGGTAACGATTCAAAATTGTCCAGAATGTGGCGATGGTGCATTCAAATGGGATTCCCAGCCATTGGCTTTTGGAAAATATCCCATGGGGAATATAATACTGAGTTTTGGTATTTTGTTGGCTGGTGCTTCTGTAAGCAAGATATTACTTACACTCAAACACATTGGGATATCAGCCATTAGCATCCGAACATTTTTCCGACACCAGAAAAAATTTATTCTGCCATCAATCCTAAAGCATTGGGAAGCACCTAAGCAAAATAAGAAGTATGGAAAATGTTACTTGGAGTGGTGATGGCAGATTTGATGCAATGGGCCATTCTGCTAAATACAGCTGTTATTCCATGTTTTGCTCACCATTGGACAAACTAGTGCATTTTGAGCTACTCCAGGCATGATGTTTATGTCAACACATTTCAGCAAACATTCCTTGTTCCTAGTACAATATTAGTGCTATTTCAATAATTGCTTTGTGTTGAAATACCGTTATTATTTTTACCAAGTATTACAGTAATTATAGTTCAAAATTTAATTGCTTTCAGGCCAATGAAACTGGTGGTAGTAATCAAATGGAATTGGAAGGGGCAAAGCGATGTTTTGCATTTCTCCAGAAAGCTGGAATTTGTATTCAGAAGTTTGTGTCAGATCGCCATACCAGCATTGCAAAGTGGATAAGAGAGACCCAGAAAAGCGCAAAACACTTCTATGATATATGGAATGTTGCTAGGTCTGTCACCAAGAAAATGCTCCAAGCAGGGAAGGAGAAAGGTTGTGAAATTATACTAAGCTGGGTTAAAGGTGTCAGGAGACATTTATACTAGTCTGCAATTTCCACAAAGGAAGGTTTTGGTGAAATTATTCATGCTAAGTTGTATTCATTTTTAAAGCATGTTTCAAATGTCCATGAAGGTCATGAAAATTAATTATTTAGTAAATGTGCACATGAGGAATTGATCAAACCCCGGCAATGGATAAAAAATGGTGAGTGAACTTGTAAAAATCAGCAACCATTTACATCTTGTTTATTTTACTGGGAAGTCATTATAATATGGAATTTAGTCTAGTTTATAAATTAGGCTCAACTACACTGGTGAGAAAAATATCATAGAATGATATGCTTTTGAAATTTGGTGTATCACACACCCCTGTTGGCTACAGACCTACAGCTGTTTAAGGACAGTACAAAAACCCTGCTCATTTACATTATAGGCACTATTGCACATAAGAAGATGACAGCAATATTCAACAAGCCTCTTCAAAATGCTATTAAAAAGCTTTCACCTGACGCTCAAACCAGCTGCCTCGAGGGCTTTCATTCCACACTTAACTTTTGGCATCCAAAAATGCTTTGCTTCTCATTGATGGGTTCACATGGCAGGTTGCAACATCCTTTAGTCAATATTATAAGTACTTTCCAATGTGCAATGCTTTCACAAATCAGAACATGACAGTAAAATATAGTATTTTTTTGTATGTAGGATTGTGCTGGCAGCATTGCATTTTAATGAAAACCTGAGAAGGAAAAAGGCAACAAGCAAAAGTGGAGAAGTGTATAAAAAAGTATCCTATCCCAAATACAAACTGGGAGAAGAAATTGTTCGAGATGTAAGAACACCACACACTTATGGTAAGGCAAAAGATTACTGCAAAAAGCTTCAATTACACAAACAATCTCTTTTCATTGTTTAAATAATTTTATATTACTTTTAGAGTATGTAACTGAGATCTGAGAAGTGCTTTTTTCCACTTCTATTTCTGACCTAGCTGCCGTTACCAAACGGTATCAGGCAGCTCAACCTTTGCCATTGGTGATCCAATTTCCAAACAGAGCCAGCAAGGATGATGCCATAAAGAAAGCCGAGACTGAAAGAAGTATCAATCCAGTTAAGTTTTTCCCCTCTGGTAAGTTTCATACATTTACTCATAGTTCTAAAAGGTGGTACCCAGTATAATTATTATCAAAAGTCAAATGGATTGTTTGTCCCTAATCTTTTTGTGTTATGCTTTTCTGTAGAAATTGAACAAACCAGGATGCAAGATGCTTGTGCTGCAATAAATAATGGCCCATATTCAAGTGAAAAATCTTGAAAAGCTCCTACATGCCAGAAATACAGTCAACCTAGATAAGGACATCCAGCAAAAGGTTGTCCCACATAATTATGCTTTTGTACAATTAAAGTCAATTTGTTTTAATGCTTGGTCTTGCCTTTAATAAACTATTTCCATTAAATATGGTCGAAGGGAAAAAAGTATTTTAATATAGCAGTACTTTTAGTATCAGCTCCGTTCATTGCTTTCAGCATAACCAGTTGAACCCCCAGTTCTGTATTTTCCCCTTATTTGGTTGTATGTGCATGTTGGTAAAGGTCTTGTGTTTTCAGGACCCATGTAACCAAACAACCAGCGAGCAAGCCAACGATATCCCACGGCACGAAGATACCTTAATGAATCAAAGGTATAAATTCATTTGATTGTAGTGTTGCCAAGATTACTGACATTTCTTTAACCCTTTCACTCCCGACTTTTTTGACCCTGCAATGCTACCCCTGCCCAAGTTAATTAGGCTTCCGGCAACAAATATCATACCAGACTCAAGTTTTTAATCTATAGCAAAAAAACCTCACCATTTAACCACTTAGTATATAAATAAAAGTTGTAGCTCATAAAATTTTGAATGATTTACATACTATAAAATGACCATCAGCGCCCTACTAAAATAATTTTGAATGCATGAACTGGAGCCTTAAGTTTAAAATTTGAACTTGGCGCCATTGAAGGTCAGCCAATTATAAATTTAAATTTGAAATTTACATATTTTCTAGTAGAAATTGTAAAAACCCAGGCAAATATACTCGATAAACTTCAACAAGAACAAATAAGGTTTAAAAGTAACAAAATTTAAACTGTTTTTATTCATCCAAAGGTTGGCTGTGCCACTCTTTCCAACATTGTCCTTTGCAGAGAATGACACCACACTGTCCACAACCAAAACGTGATTCTCAAGGTCGTTTTGTTTCGCGATTTGTGGTCTTTTCCCTTTTTCGCTTCCTCTGGCAATTCTTGCATTGCTTCCCCTTAGACTCCAGTAAAAGTTGCACATATTGATGCTCAACATTAGCAAGAACTGGCTGTGCTTGTGGTCGTCCGACTTTCTTTCGTGCACAGAAAGTACCGATCAGGTCTTTGGCAAGTGAAAGACGGAACTCCAGATGCGAGATGTTGCTTCCAAAAACTTTGTTTCTTAAAACCCATGCATTGATTATAGAAACATCAAGCAAGAAATAAAAGATATACTTCCACCACTTGACATTTCTTCTGGATTGCACAGGATAGTATGATCGGTTTTGATCGCTACAATCGACACCACCCATGAATTTAGAATAAAAGGTGATGTTGGGAGGCCGATTGATCTTGAAACTTTGCATGCTTCCGTTGGTGCCTTTTCTTCTTCTGGTGACTGTATCTTCTCCCTGGGCTTGATACATCGTCGACAACACTTTAACTGGTTTTATTTTGACTTTATCTCGCCAGACAGAAAGAACCAAGTCGCCGCTCTGAGCAAAGGTGGAGTCTCCTTGGTGCGACAGTTTCACATCTTTCAAACAACGTGGAAATCCTCTTTGGTCAGAACGTAAAGTGCCACATGCTTGGATATCTCTTGCCAAAAGTTCTAAAAACAGTTTGATACTGGTGAACCAGTTGTCCATAAAAACATAAAAATTCTTCCCCTCAAAGCCCTCCAACAGCTGCAAAACAACAGTCTCCGCCAAGTTCTTCTGCACTTCGTTCCCTTGCCATCCAATGTAAATATCAAATTTGATGAGGAAACCAGTGCGAGCATCACATAAACAGAAAACGTTTGCCTCTTTTGACTGGTTTGTTGGGCATATATTGCACAAAACCCAGTCAGCCTTTATATTTTATCATTGCCTCGTCAATTGACAGTTCTTGGGCAACAGGAAAATACTGTAGAAAGGTATCCAAGTAGAACTCTTTCAAAAAATCAAGAAGAGGTTGAATGCGATACAATGTGGAAGCTGGGTCATCTTGGGGTGGAAGCTTTGTGTTGTCATTCAAGTGGAGGTATCTCAGAATCGCCAGAAATCGGTTTCTTGGGAAAACTTTCGCGATTTCTGCTTGGTAAAGGATAGGTTCTTGTTCATTCCAATAACTACGCAGCGTTGGAAGCTGCACAATGCTCATCATGACTTGGATGCCAAGAAAAGCCTTTAGCTCCTCGACGCTGAGCTCGTTTGCCATTCCATCTTCATTAAACCAGTCGGGATCTTTCTCCTCTTTATCGGCATTTTCCTGTGAAGCACTTCAACCCTGAAAAATAGCAGAAAGAATCCCAAAGCTGTTTGGACTGCTGGAAGATTCACCGGGCCAAAGAATGGAGTGAAATCTGGTGGGCTAACGAAACTTGCTTCTCTAGACCATTCAAGATCTTCTGCCCGAATCGGTTCACCTTCATCTCTTTCGTTGATGTCAGCACCATCTTCGACTTCATCATCGCTTAAGTCAAATCCGTAGAACTCTTCTTCACTGTCAGAGTTACCAAAAAGATCCTTAAACATATCCATCTTACATACGAAATATAGTGTAACAGCTTGATTCCAGTTTCAATTTATAGCGACTTTTCAATACGTTTTAACAATTTAGTCTTACCACGAGGCTGTTTGCGACAATAACAAAGTCCACTCAAAATTTCACGCTCTTTCCGATGATGCAATCTGTTTTTCCTAATATGGTAAGCCTGCTGAGCTATGATTGGCTAAACCAAGGGACCAGAAAATACGGAAAAATCCGTATGTGGGCGCAAAAGGGTTAATAGCAACTTTATTTTGATTTATATCCTTACGCCTTGATTGAAACCGAAGAATGACATCAATAGCTTCTCCCATGCTTGTCTTCTAGCAAAGGACTGACTTGAAGAAGGACTGTTTCGTTAGTGAGGGCTTCATAATCTTCGTGCAGCGTTACACATGATATCTTTTCAATGCTGCCGTCAAACGTTAGTTTCCCCAGCACCTCGGTTACTTCACAACAGCATCTATACTCTCGAGCACCAACCAAATGATCAGTGCAACATTTTCCACAGGAGCACCTAAGTTAAAGTAAACATGACTGATTGATGTTTTAAAATTGAAGAATGCATACTTTCTCATTTCAATAAAAACTTCCTAACACGAATCTAATTTGATCTTTTACTCAAGATGAGCAACCAAAACACTTTGAGTAAGCCCATCAAGATCATTTTCTTTGTCTGAATCTGCCAGTGGCTCATCTTGATACGGTACAAACTGTGTCTCAGATAAAACTACTTCATCTTTGCTTGATTGTGAATCATTCAATTGTGAAGAACAGCTTGAGACATCGCTTATATCGCTTGAAACAATCTCTTCACTAATCAACGACATATTGCTCATACAGCAAGATGCCCTG
Source organism: Heliopora coerulea (assembly GCA_030142905.1). Taxonomy (NCBI): domain Eukaryota; kingdom Metazoa; phylum Cnidaria; class Anthozoa; order Scleralcyonacea; family Helioporidae; genus Heliopora; species Heliopora coerulea. Next base: position 30,085 of record JASJOG010000148.1, read on the forward strand.
TTCTTTATGTCACATGTTTGGTTATTGGTAATTAACTAGCCCCAGGCTCCATCCCATTTATATTATAATTTTTGCTGTTTTAACTTGTTCGCACATCGAAATATTTTGCGAAAATAAGATTTTTAGTATTATATTCCAATTCTACACTATAAAATGTACTGAAAAGTGAAATAAACAAATTCATGTCATAGGCACTTTAAAAATACAGAAAACATCATCAACATATCTACAGTAAAATAATGGTTTGGTGCCAAGATAGTTGTGAAGCCAGTTTCCTTTGTGAAAGCCCATAAAGATATTAGCAAGTATTGGAGCTAGAGGTGACCCTGTAGCTATCCTGTCTATCTGGTTGTAAAACATACCATCATACAAAAAATACATCTGTGAAGTAGCAACAAGAAATAATTGTTTGAGGTTCTTGTTAATGGGAAACTTGGGGTTGTCAGAGAAAATTAGGTCTATGGCTATATCTATTGTTTCTGTAAAGGGAATGTTAGTGAAAAGACTTCCTATGTCATAGGATATGAATAATTTGTTATCAGAGGCAGAGGAGTTACAGCTTAATGAATCTTTGGTAGTGTGGTCACTGAGTATGGAACATAAATACTTGGCTAGTTTATAATTATTAGAGTCAATAGAAGATATTATAGGCCTAATAAGGGGAGATTCATTAGCTTCTTGGTGTTTATGTAATTTAGGCAAAACATAAAATCTGGCCAGTTGTGAACCTTTGAGAAAGGTTTTCCAATACACGTTGTCATCTAGACAACCTAGATTCTTATGTTTTCTCAAAAATCATCGGAGTTTAGTCTCCCTATATAGAGTTGGATCCTTGAGTAATTGCTTAAACTTATACAGATTGCTTATCATGTTGCGACAAGAGTTCTTCTATACCTGGCGGTCCACAATCACTATTTCATTCCCTTTGTCACGTTTTAGTATGATGATGTTCTCAGGACGAGGTATGTCTTCAGGTCAGATGGTGTAGGACAATAGGAGGAGATGTAGGAATGAGCCATGTGTGTGGTCCTCTAGGTTTTTAAGTTTTTCTTTCATTGATTGAATGGATTTGAAGGTAGACAAAATGTCACTGGAGCTGAGCCAAGGCAATTTTTTAAGATCTCCAGTTCTTCATCTTTCAATTTGTGTGAAGACAGGTTAGTGACTGTTTCTTTGTGTGTAAAAGGCAGTGCTTTATTTCTGGTCAGGTTTTTCAGTTTCTTACAGTGAGTGAGGTGAACTTGGTTTATTCACTTGTCCACATTCTTTTTTGGTGTTTTGTTTAAGATGAACCAGTCAAGTAGGTTGAGGATACATTTTAGTTCATCAGTTTTCTTTGCAAGGTCACACCTTATCTTCTGTTGTTCTATGAAGCCATTTCCGAATGGCATACGTATCTTCATTATCGACATTAGGAAGTGGGAAGCAAACAATCTTTGGGAACTTAATGTCCAAGTTCATCATTTTATAATTTTCACACTACCAATTCTTCTCTTACACCATTCAGTAATCCATTTATCATGTAAATATAGTTCTTGTTTTACAATTAGCATATGTCTCGGTAGTTCTCTCATTTGAGTAATTCATTAGATGAATCACATCTCTGGTATTTTAATTAGTATATGGTAATCACACATAAAGTCTGTAAACAGTCTGTTGGTTTTATATTGTACTGAAGATGGCATAAGTTTGCTAAAACAAATTTGCTTTGAAAAAATTTTTCGTTTTCCTCAAGTGTTTAATTTAATTTGTGCTACTCAGAAATTTTGGTAATATTATCTACAACTTAGCACAAAACTACCATGGAAAGGTTTCTTATCTGATTTTCGGAATTATGAAAAACTATCCACTAAGAAATGCAAGGCAGATCTTAACGTGGCCTTCCCAAAGTTTGTTTGCTTCCCACTTCCTAATGTCAATAATCAAGATACATGTGCCATTTGCAAACAGCTTCAAAGAAAACTGAACTAAAAAGTATCCTCAACCCACTTGACTGGTTCATCTGAAAAAGAATGTGGACAAGTGAATAAACCAAGTCCTGTTCACTCACCGTAAGAAACTAAAAAACCAGACCAGAAATGAAGCACTGCCTTTCACATGAATTGAAAGATGAACTGGAGATCTTAAAGAATCGCCTTGGCTCAGCTGCAGTGACATTTTGTCTACCTTCGAATCCATTCACTAATCAATAAAAGAAAAACTTAAAAACCTAGAGGACCACACACATTTCAAGAATGAATTGGCACACACGGCTCATTCCTACATCTCCTCCTATCGTCCTACACCATAATCTTGCACTGTAGCAACAATTTCTGATGTAGGATGCTGCCATCACAGCAGACGTCCACATGGATTTCGGCAAATTTGCCTCAACAAGCATCTGGCCATGTTGGAAAGACTTAACCATGCCCTTTCAACTGTCCCATTCTGATGTGGGGAATATGGTGCACTGGTCTTGTGTTTTATCTTATTATCACAAAGAATGGACTTGAAATTTTGGCTGGCAAATTCAGTGCCATTGTCAGTTCTGACATGCTTAACCTTACCAAAAGGGGCAGTATCTGTTGGGAACTGTTTTAATGCTTCAGGGGCATTGCTTTTAGATTTCAAAAAATAAACTATAAGCCCTGAGTAATCATCAACAAATGACAGAGCATACTTAAAGCCATCTCTTCCCACAGGCTCGACCAGACCAGCTAAGTCACAATGCACAAAATCTACAAAAGCCAACGGCTTCTCGTCAGGAGATCTATTCCTAAATTGACACATCTTACCTTCAGTGCAAACTTTGCATTCCACCTCCTCATAATTCAATACCCTCATACCATCCACAACATTTGCCAGACTTTTAGCATCACCATAATTGCAGTGGCCAAGGATTTTATGCCACTCATTCAAAGGTACATGTGGTATTTTTGGAGGACAAAATGCTATTTAAATAATATATCCTTCCTCTCTGGTTAATCTCAAATGTCGTTCCATCAGGGCATCTAAGGTCCTTAACCTGCTTATCTAAACTAATACTAGCTCCTCCTTCTACTGTGGCCTGTGCTGAAATGTTCTGGTCATACGATGGCACGTACAAAGCACTATTTAACATCATTTTACATGCATTACCGTTTACGTCAAAGAGCTTAACTTTGGCATTTCCTTTACCTTGTACTACGTTGGCTCTACTGCCATCTGCAAGTTCTATTACATGCGCACTAGGATTAAATTTCTTGTCAAAGTCCAGAAATGCTGATTTGTCATTTAAGATATGACTTGTGGCCCCAGTATCTACTAATAAATTAAGATCGTTCTAGGTAGGCATACCTGATTCTCTATATTTGTCTTTAGACATAATGGCAAACGTATGTTCACTTGATGTCGTCTTCTCAGTTGTGGTCTTTGCAACATCTTTCTTCTTCAGGCAACTCTTCATGCTGTGGCTTTTCTTACAGATGTTACACCATTTCTCCATCTTTGACCTCCCGCAAAACTTTGGTTTGGTTACCATGATGTTCTCCTCATGACTACGCAGCATGCTCTTGAATTCGATGAAGGTCATTTGTTTCTCCCTTTGCATGATGACCATCACAAACATGTTGTATTTGCTTGGTGAGCCTTGCAAAACCATTGCAATTAACGATGGGTCACTGATGACTTCTCCCACATCCCATAACACTGTCTCTTATGTCTCCACTCGTATCACATAATCAACCAGTCTTGTCTCGTTTCTTAAGCGATGTCAGTTCAGTATAAAGCACAATCATTCTCAGTTTTCCCTTTCCTTGGTAATGTTCTCTTAGGGTCTTTAGCACTTTTCTGCCGTTGTCCCTCGCATCCCTGATCACCAGAGATAGACTTCTGTAGTCCAAGCATTGGACGAGTTTGGTGAAGGCATCTGCTTGTTTCGATGCAGCAGGCAGACAGCTTTTATAGCCACACATAACCCAGGAATTTTACCTCCCATCTGATAGCAAGCCTCTCCTTGGCCATTAACCTGTTGAATTTGTTGTGGTCACCATCATTTTGCTCTGTGATTTACAATGACACTGATGCTTTGGAAGCATACAAGAACTGAGATATACTTTATGATAAGTGCGTTTATGTTACAAGGTACTAAATCACAGTTGGTCAGAATAATCGCTAACTTTACTATATACAGTACTACAGAAGAGTATTATGATTGAATTAGCTAATTACATTGTTCCTTCCTTATATGGGGTACTAAGAGCACAACTTAACGAGTAATACACGAAACTTTATCTGTATTGCTGGATTCTAGTCGAGGATTGAAGATAAGCTTTTATTTAGTGTTTCAACTTTTGAATGTGTATGAATATTTAATGTTAGGTTATTAATTATTCATAAAAACGATACTTCAAATGGCAGGATGGTGAATGCTGAATGTCAAGTAAGAGTCATCTAGAGTTTGACAGGCATGGAAACCAGGAGGCAGGTTTAGACTGGTTACACTAGCAAATTTTGTTGAATGGCTTATGTAAAATGCAACATATAAGCAACAACTATCAGACATTATTGTTGTGGAGGCTCAGCATGATGCCAAACACTTATCCTCAAAACATGGCTAAGAACTGTGGCTTCCAGGTGATCATCAGAGTTCTGATCCTTTATAAACTCCATGAACTGCAGTTTTTCATTTTCTCCTGAACACTTCTTGTCTTCATTCATTGCTTGAATCATTTGCTTTTTTTCCTAAGGACACCACTACTGGTGTTAGACTGGAGTAACAAATTGGAGGTACTACAATTGAATGTTATTTTCTTTTAACAAAAGCAGATGTTATTCAAAATGTTAACCTAAACATTGTTTACTTTTCTGGATTTGTTGGTCTTTTCATTTATGTAAATCCAAGTGGCAGTACTGAATGTGTTACCACTGTTTCACCAAGGAGCTTTGGAAGTTTCCACAAAGTCAAGTCCTTTTGCTGCCTAGTAGCTCTTCATAGCATAACAGCCATTCCAGGATTGATGTGAATCATCTCAAATTTTTGTAAAAGAAATTCAGCAGCTTTGAGTTTTAACTGATGGATTATCTTTTTGCTGCAATTTAAATTTTTATGTGGCACAAATATGGACTTAAACAAATGCAGTTCATGTTTACAGGGATCAATCTTCTTTGCCTTCAAACTATTTTGTTCAGCTGTGTCAGTCTCTTTGGTTCTATCTTACAATACAGAGTGAAAATTTTCAAGAAGACTGAAGAGGATAAGAAACTCAGCATCTTTGCAACGAAAAAAAAAAACATACAAAAATATTTCTCTTACAAGAGTCCAGCCTCCTTAAGATGATAGATGAATGATCATCAAGCCGTATACTCAGAAAAACGATTTCTGAGCCCCAGATGGGGGTTGAACCTGCAACCCAGGGCCGCCGAGAGGGGGGGGCAGAGGGGGTAATTTTCCCCAGGGCCTCAGATATTCAGGGGCCCCCAATGCTCGTAGTCAATGCTCCAATGGTCCGGGGTGGGGCCTCTACCCGACCGTTATGCCCCGGGCCTCAATTTGTCTCTTGGCGGCCCTGCTGCAACCTTCTGATTACTGGTGAGATGCTCTAACCATTGAGCTACCAAGATTCAGATGGAGAGCTGAGATGCAAGTTTGACATATATGTGTGACCTAAGCAGAAGCCACAATATATTGATAATTATAGATGAAGTTTATGTATTACATGAGTGATCGTCAAGTCCTGTACTCAGAAAAACGATTTCTGAGCCCCAGATGGTCCAGCCTCCATAAATAACTTTCAACAAAAGCGAGACTCTCCAATGTTTTGCTAAAGAGGAAAGAATAAAGGTCAGCAAAAATTTCATGATAATTCATCAGCATGCATTCCCCTGAATTTAGAGAGATATGAAAAGGACCCGTCAAAGGAGTTAGCAGAGGTGGATTCAGCCTATATCATGATAGGTTCCAAGCACCAAATTGGAAATCCTTCTAAGGGGGTCCGGGGGCATGTTCCCTATGGAAATTTTAAAACCTGAAGTCTCTGAGATACCATCTCCTGCATTATGGGGGCAACTTTATGTACAATTGGCTTGCCTACAAAAAGCCACAAAAGGTTCCTGAAAACATAACACATTATCAACTTGTAGAGCAAAATTTATTTTTATTCTGTTTTTCATATTGTGAAAAATAATAAAAAATAATTGGTCAGGTATTAGCCATTAACATGTTACCAGGCTCGACCATGGGGAGGTTCCTGACCTACAAGCCCATAGATTCCCTGGAATGAGCAGTGTTAATGTACGGAAGGTTTAAGAAAAATACAAGGAAAATGTTAATCATCAGAACATAATATATTTACCATTCTGATTTGTCTGGGATGCTGGTTTGCGAATAAGTAAATAACACATTCCAAGTTCAATTCCATGTCTCTGTGGGTGTACATGAGAGCCAAGGCATTTAACCGTTCTTGTCCCATGGTGCTCCTCACATAACTGTTCAGATTTCGAAGGGAGGAAATTGATCTTTCACATGATCAAGATGTGACAGGAATTGTGGCCATAATTTTAAGAATTGTGAAGATATTTGGGAAACAAGCTGGATTGACATCCTTTGAAGTGCTGCTAAGCTTTGCAGGGATGTCTTCAGCTTTTTCTTTCTTCTCATTCTATAACCTTTCACAAAGATCTAATTCAGCAGACAGCCCAGCAACAAGTTAAAGGATTCTTGAACAGAACAGCTGGTACTAAAGAGAAGCCTCTAAAACATGGGTAACATTCAGTAGGAAAGCATGATTCCAGTTGGTGTAGAGCATGTGCCAAAAAGATTTGAGTCAGCTTGATTCAGTAGTAATCCTGAGGAGATGGTGATGGGCAGTTATGTCTGTAAGCTTGGCACTGAACAGTCCTAGGTCTAGAAGGTTGGATGCCAAATCTTTCATAAAGTTGAACAGCCTCCACACAAAGCCTGTTGTGGTGTTGATCAACATGGGCATGCATTTCTTCGAGAGCACCTTTCAGGGTTGAGATTTTTTGTTCAGCAGCCAGGATATCCATTTCTTCCCTTTGCAGTTTAACTGTTGCAGGTCTTGTAAGCCCAAGGATATACTTCACTATGACCAATGTTACAATGACATCAAAACTAACAGCATTTGTTAAGACCTGTGCATCATCCCTGCTAGTAGAATTCCAATTACCAGCTCCAATAACACCATCACCATCTTTATTCAGAGATATCTTCTAAAGTAACAAATACCAGAAGCAGAAGTACAACCACCTTGTCAAGACCATCAAGATAAGCAATCCAATGAGTGCAGCATGCATCAATCAAAATTCTGTGATTGCTGTTCAGCAACAGTTCCTTTACCTTCACAACCAGATGGTGGTGTTGTTTCGGCAAATTAGTGAAAGTCAGAAAGCTTTCTGATAGTTCCCATCATATTACGGACCAATGGTAATGCACAAGAATTAGCAACACAAAGATTCAAGCTATGATTTGTGCAACGAACATAAACAGCCTTTGGGAATTGACGTTGGATTAATGCAGATGCACCAACATACCTGCCAGCCATATTCCCTGCACCATCATACAATTGACCCCTGCAGTCATCCATGCTCAAACCAAGGCCAGTAATCGAGTTGAGGATAAGATCTTTAATAGCTTCTCCAGTCGTTCCTTCTCCACCAAGGTGAAATCCAACAAACTCTTCTCATATGATTCCTGAAGAATCAACAAAGTGATGAACAAGAGAGAGATTTTCCCGGTTGTAAATATCAGCAGCTTTCTCGGCCATTATCGAAAACATTTTACTCAAATTAGCTTCAGCAATGATCTTTGACAAAATATAACCTCCCACAGTCTCAATCTCATTCTGTATGGTTTTGGAATGTTACATAGCATTTCGTGGTGCATTCTCAGATGTTCTCTCAGTTTCTTGTCGCCACTGTAAATTCGAAATGCAAGAAGGGCTTGAAAGTTTCCTTGGAGATGTTTGTCATCAGGGCTATTATCTCTTCTTCCTCAGAGGGGGATGTTGATTTGACCACGAAAAATAATGGTCTTGATGATCGATTTTATCCTTTCTCGATTTTCTCTCTCCTGAGTGTGCATCTGTTCATTTAACTGCTGATCAATTGGAACAAGCTGGTTTCTCATCATCTTGGTGAACTCCTGTATAGCAATCACAGCTGCGCTGTGTATTTCCGACTTCCCAGAGGAATGACTCTGAAACTTAGTGCATGCAGATGTCCAGAACGTGAGTGGATATTTAAACAGTTGGTTGAGCTTTTCACTGTTTTTGCCAAACTTCATTCCAAAACAAATGCAGGATAGACAAAAAGCACCATCCAAGTACTTTGAATAAACCAGTCTGGTTTAAATTTTCAATGTCAACCACCACTTTCCAGTGTTGAAGGAAAATTAAAAAGATGCTCAGGTTTCCAGATGTTCTGAATAAATTTGAATTTATCCATGCCAGAAAATTGAGCAATGTCTTTGTAAACTAAGCCAATGTTGTATGGCAAACAGTCTTCCAGCAAACAAGGTTTCCTTTAGCATAAATTGTTGCCATCACTCATAAGTATTTATAAAGGCTGACAGGTTCACAAGCAGTCCACGAAACCTATGATGCTAATTGAAGGCAATCTTGACAGGGTGCACTTAATTGGCTAACCAATCAAAGGAATTTTTAAGCAGATCATGAGCAGTTCACATCCAGTTTGCTTCTTGCACATGGTATTTAATCCGCCATTCAAGACATTGCCAAAGAAATAACGGGAAAATAATTCCTCTTTCAATAATATTGGGCTTTTCAAGGGTAAAAATACCCAAATGATGCAAAGAGCTCTCTCCACCACAAAGCTCTCTCTAAATTGAATTTCCACTCAATTCTATTTGTTCCCTAATACCCCTGTAATGTTTCACAGTTGTATAGTTTTCCCAATACCCTGGCTGTGGCCCTAAACGTTTCAGTGTTATCCAAAACTATAAGTGTTGGAGTTCCCCTGTGTGCCGAAAATCATCTCAAACACCGCAAAAACTCTTTTGCCGACAAATTTTTCACTAAATCCAAATGCAATGCCCTAGTTACACAACACAAAAATAATGCAAAGTAAACTTTATCAGTCCCTTTGTTAGCATTTTTAACATACAATGGACTGGCAAAATTGACCCCTGTCTTGGCAAATGGTTCAGTTTCTTGCACTCAAAATGCCGGAAGATTGCCCTCTTTGGGAGCATTATAAGGTTTTCCCTCCAGTTTTTTACAGATGGTGCACTTATTTAAGATGGCCTTAACTCGTTGCCTATCCTTTGGTGCCCAAAACCGTGATCTCAATTCTGCAAGCATCGCTCTTACCTTGCTATGATGCACTCTGTTGTGGCAATGAGTAATTATCAAGTGTGTCAATTTACCTTCCTTCAGCAACAAAATTGGATATTTTGCCTCTACCTCTAGTTCCGATTCTGCGAATCGTCCTCTACATCTTGAGATACCATCTTCCTCGACTATCTTTAACTGAGCCACTAACTGCTTATAATTTTCATCACCTTTTAAATGGTTTTGAGAAGCAACTATCCAAAGCCTTTCGGCTCGGAGTGGCTCCTCTCACTCTAATTTACCTGATGCTGTGCTACCTTGGTCTCCTTTAATCTTCCAAATTAATTTTTGTGCAAATCGAATAACCCAGGCTGTTGTTTGTAACAATTTCTCTAAAGCACTGTACTTCTCTATTGACACCACCTTGTCTATACCTCTAACTTCCTTTACATTTGCAACTAAAACCGTTGCTTTCTTCTCCTAGTCTCATCCGTTGTGTCAATCTTAGCTGAACTTGGCCAGTCTCTGTCTACACTGCTCAGCCATTTTGGCCCTCCCCACCAAAGAGGGTTTCCCTGTAATTTTGATGCCAGTATCCCCCTGCTCCCCAAATCTGCTGGATTTTCTGGACCCAGGCAGTGGCCCCAATTACCCTTGTTCGCCACGGACAGAATTTCATTAACTATGTGTCTCACAAATTGCTTCCATTGTCCTCGGTTTTGGATCCAATGCAGTGCCGTAATGCTGTCAAGCCAATACCTAGTTTCCAAGCCTTTAACCTGCGATGCAAGTGCCTTCTTAACTGAATCTACCAGCTTAGCCAACATAAGTGCAGACATAAGCTCTAAGTGCGGTATAGTAAGAGCCTTAAGCAGCGCAACCCTAGTTTTAGCTGCTAATAGCTGGACATAAACTGATGTTGATGTGTGACAGACGAAATATATGACTGTGCAGTATACTTTTTCACTAGCATCACTGAAACCATGAAGTTTGCATGACTGAATTTGACCACTTATATTGCCATGAACACATCTGTTTAGTGTTAACGTTTTAACTCGGTGCAAATCTTCAATCCAATCTAAATACGCCTTTGCATGCCTGCCAACTAATTCGTCATCCCAACTTAGGTTATCAACACAAAACTGCTGAAACAAGTTCTTCATCAGAATGACTACACAACTAACAAGCCCTAAAAGGTCAAACATTTTAGCTAATGTGCCCAACAAATTTCTCTTCGTCAGGTTCTTATCTTTCAAATTTTCAACCAATTTAAGCAGATTAAACTTTATTAAATCTCTCTCACAATCCCAAACAAGTCCTAAGACCTTATCGCAGCTGCCATCTTGCGGTACGCCTAAACTTGACTGCGCGAACATCTCAGTATCATCTAGCCTAGTGACTTTTTTGGAGTCCAGACTACTTTCTTGCTTACCTATATGCTTACATAACACACCATTTGTGCAACTTAAATCTGCCGAAAGCCATTCTAGTTTTGGCCTTTTCATACAAATGTATGACTTCATCTGATTTACCCCCCAAAACAAGATCATCAACATAAAATCCCTCCTTCATTTTTTTAACAAATACGGGATTGCTATTGCTAAATTGTTCAATATGGTATCTCAATGTTGTGTTCAACAGAAAGGGAGAGGCCTTTAACCCAAACTCTACTCTACAAAAACAGTAGACTACAACGTCTAAGTCACGACCTACCGGATCTTTCACCCATAAAAATCTCAGATAGTCACAGTCTTCCTCGTGAACTTCTATATTCAAAAAGGCCTTCTCTATATCTCTGACTAATACTACTGGGTTTTCCCTAAATCTCAATAAAATATCAAATAACAGTGGCGTTAATGAAGGTCCTACATGCAGACAATCATTAAGAGAGGTCCCCTTCTTACTCTCCTTAGAGGAGGCATCATAAACTATATGGAACTTAGTCGTTTTCGCGTCCTTACGTATGACGGTTTGGTGGGGCAAGTAATGTATGCTTTCATTAGCTTTGGATTCCCCCACCTTCTCAATTACTCCGGAGTTTAACTACTCCCTTATAATCGTGTCATATTCATTTAATAATTTTGGTTCATTTGCAAGACATTTTATTTGGCCTTTCATGTGCACCAGACTGTTTGAATAATTTGTTGATAAATGCCCATGACCTTGTTTCCATGGCAACTTGACCGAATAGTTTGAGCCATTAAACTTAATCTTATCTATCAGGGCTTCGTGTACATCATTGAACTCTTTAATCCCAAGGGTTTCTAAATCCCATAATTTGTTTACGTCATAACCTATATTACTCACGTTTTGATTTCTGCTCTGTGAAACAAAATTAACACTAGTGGTTTTGAATTCTGAGCTTCCTTTGAGTGGACCACTAACCACCCAACCTAAACATGTATCAACTGCAACTGGCTTGTCATCCTTACCTTTCACAATCTTTCTGCTCTGAAATGCCCAAAGATTATCAGCACCAATCAAAACATCAATTTCTAACACATCATCACTTTTACAGACGTCAGACAACCACAGTTCCCTTAAGTGCAAATACTCACCCTTAACAAGCTCCAGATGCTCGTTCCTAACATGCGAAATTTTAGGCACAACTAAAGCTTCTATCCGGATGCTATGACCACCTTTAATAGTGTCTATTTCAAGATCGACAACCTTCCTCATCTTCCCTTCCTTCATTGCACCGCCAAACATATTTATCTCAAGCCATTCATCCCTAACGACGCACAACTTTGCCTCATTCATCGCCCCAGAGGTCACAAAAGATTTTTGACTACCTGAATCGAAAAGCACTCTGACTCTTTTTGTTCTCTCACCCTTCAAAATCGCTTGTGCTGTTTGCAAGGCTACTCTACTTTTTGTACCAACATGCAAATTACTAGGACTAACATGAACTGTCTCCCTTTCTTCCGCACCCCTACTTTCCTCATACTCATTCCCCTCTTTTTTTGCACACCAACCTCTTTTGCATATGGAAACATGATGCACCCCCCCACAAGCACTACAATTATTATGTACAGTCTCTACTTAAGTGTCCCTTATTGATACATTTATAACATCGATTGAACCTACATAATAGTACAACGCATTCCTTTCTGTCTGTCACATTTCTGCAGTCTTTGTGCTTGTGGTTTCCTCTACAATACACACAATCCATTTGCCTGGTAAAGAGACTACTAGCTGTCCCTGATTTGCGATGGCATCTTCCATGGTTGGTTTCGTAGTTGGTTGCTGGGGTTGCTGTCAGGGAATGACATTCATGTAACTCAACTTCGGCTTGTAAGGCATTGATGAAGTCCTTCATATTCCATTGCATATGGTTTTTACTCCACGTAATTGTCAGTAGTACTCTCTCTGGTAGCTTGTTTAAAACTGTTGGTGCCACAATTTCTGAGTAAATCTCTTGATTAACACCGAGAGCTTCCAATCCCCTATACTTACTTTCTATGGCATCGAAGAATTTTCTCAGCTTTTCTGTTTCATTCACATCATACACAGGTTTCACATTCAACAGATCATTAATATATGTTTGTTGAACAACAGTTTTGTTCCCAAATCGTCATTGTTAGACTTCCACAGCCGCCACATAATAATCTGCTGTCAGGGCAAACCCCGCTATCGCTGACTTGGCAGGTTCTTTTACTGGTCCTCACAGATATGTAAATTTGTCAACATTATTCAGAGTTTCATTTTTATGTATTGCACTTTCAAAGACATGCCAGAACTCTCGCCAATCTTGGATTTTGCCAGAAAACTTGCATACCTCTAACTTCGGAAGTTTGACTCTAGTAATATAAATACTATTAGGGCTACTTACAGGCGTGTTTTCTGCATTCTCCTTGGGAATGACGACTTTTTTCTCCTCAATCTTTTTCAAAGTGTCGTCTATTGCAGCTATCCCACCATGAATCTCACTAACGAATTCTGATGTTCTATGTCTTCACTTTTTTTGAGCATGTCCAGAATTGTTTCGTCTAATTTCTTTATGGTCTCAAGCTTTCCTTTCAAGCTCAACTTCAACTGTGTAAGTTCCACTGCTGCTTCAGGCAAACATTTTCTACAAGGATCTTAACTTTGGCCAACACTTCCTGGTGTATGTACGATGCCTGTTTCTTCATTGCTTTTTCTTCGTAATCTCTGACATTTTCTCACAAATGCTTGTACTTCGTATGCTCTTCTTGAATCCTGAATCTGGCTCAAAGGACCACGTTTTGCATAACTTAATGTGTTTCAAGTCATGCTGGTTGCTGGTTTGCAATCCAAGAAACTTCAACTTGGGACTGTATTTTTTGAGTATATATTCATTAACAAAGTACAAAATATTTACACAAGTTTGCGCATGTTGTTACAATATCTGAGTTTCCCTTTTTTTCCATCTCTTTTACACTTACTTCAGCCTGTATTTATATTGACAAACAGGAACATGACTAAGGTTATTTAGTAAGTAAATGGAACATGTTTTTCCCTCTTTGCAGTCCATAATCTACCACATCTTTCTGACGTATGTCTGTGATGCTGGTGTTGGGAATAGGTGTTCTCATTACAAGGCAAATTTTTCTGTCCTCCCATGTTTACAGATTATATATATATTTTTTTGGTATTTTTCTGTCACAAACATATAACATAAAGATATTTTTCAACAGAATGAAACTGGCTATGTTAAGTGAATGGGATGCTGATGAAGATCTTGCTACAGCTTTGACAGTGTGGGAATGTGCTGCCTGTCCTCTCAGTTATGCCAAACTGTTGTAATGTCCTGGGTAAGGCTATTTGAAACCAGTCAGCTTTTTTTGACAGTGAGTACATCATTATATAAATTATTACAGTGGCTCTAATTTTAGTTAGGTATTTTCTTTGATTTGATATCTGATGGGGACATGTGGCACCAAATATTGAGTACAGTATTTCTGCCCCAACGTTATTGCATACCTTTTCAAAAACATGTGGATCCATCAGTGGACTTTGTAAACTCCTTGAATAATAGGATTTGATTTTGTCGAGATCAGCTTTAAAATCACAATACAGGGATGCTTTGTCAACCAGGAGTTCATAGTCATCTTTTGAAAACATCTTTATTTGTTTGGCATTCCTTGTCCTCATAGTTTTTTATATGACGTATCATATACTTTTCAGAATCTTCTAACATTCTTCTGGCTGGGTGAATTGAAGGTTACTGTTGACTCATTACTAACTTGATTGCTAGTTTGACCAACCATGTCTGCTTCGTTGACATCTGCTGAACTTGTGGTACTTGTGCTATTAGGATCATGGGAAACATACTCTGAACTTCAAGGTAAATGGGAGGAAAGTTATGCTAAGCAATACAAATTTCAAGAATGTATAGTATAGCTTAAAGGATTGCCACCTGTTATCTGATTAGAAACAGAGGGGTTACTGCTAGAATTAATATGCCTTGTATTTTATTTGCAAGTCAAAGGTTGTTGTCAAATATCAGTAAATCATGCTTTACAAAACTTTAGCCATTGATTGGGGATTTTGGGACATAATAATATTAAAATTTAATATTTCTAAATTTTTTTTTTTGCATTGCTTCACAGTTTGTTCGAATATACTTTATGAAAACTCACTTTTTTAGGCATTGCTGAAGACAAACTCTACAAACATGGTTTACACTGGGTGGTTTTGTGCCAAATTCCTGCTTTATGAGACTGCAAAATGTGTTAGCTACATCTGATAAACCATGTACTCTAAGGTTGATGTTTTGCTGTTCATCATGACCTTTTGACCAACCATCATGAAGTGGGTTATTGCAGATTTTCTTATATTTTGGTATCTTTAACTCAAACTGTTGGGTTTGTGGCTGTTGCCATTCCTTTATAATAATGAATCACACAGTGGATAACTCTTGTTTTTACATTTATTATACATTAAATCAAGACAAGCACACATTAACGACTGACATAGACAATATTAAAATATAGCTATTTACATGAATAATGCTAAGCTACAATTGGTCAGATTACGGCCAAATATGGTAATCAGTCTGTTTATTGTTCCACCAGTAATGCGATATTTCTTTCCTTACTGTGATATTAACACATTGACAGACATCTAACATGATGATGTTACTGACGTAACTCGACATACATAAAGACGTAAGAGCACAACCTAACACAAACAAAAACAAATAGGACAAATGAAGAACAAGAACACAATTAGTGATGTTATTTTTTCCTGCAGTTTGTGGCCGAAAAACGATACCAGAGGCCAACCAAATTGTTCAAGATAATCCCTAAAAAAAATTGCTTTTTAAAAGTTTACTTTGTAATACTTAAATTTAACATGATCAAGTTTCATAGGCTTCATTTTCTTTTATACTTCAAGGCACAATGTGTGTGTCTGGTGAAGAGGATAACTTACCAGCAAGAGAATTGATTTGTCATGTTTTAAATAAATTGAAGAAGAAAATATATGGTTATTGGTAAATTAACCAAGGTTTATTAGATGTATATATGACACTAGATAAAAAAGTTAAAAAGTTGGTAACTGCCAGGTGTTTATGAACTCTTGTAACAACAAGAAAACAATTAGTAAACGAAACATTCAGAAGGTTTCTGATGCCATGACAATCTGACAATGAGGGCAATTGAAGATCAACCGACTCTACCCACCCTCTCAGTTCTGAGCATCATATGAGCCGCAATTTGAACGCCAATTCGGTGGGTAATAAGCAATAAATAGTGAACATCTCAGAGGAATGCCAAGAAAAAAATCATATTTTACTGGAAAATCAGCACTCCTTTAGATGTCCAGCCATTAAGTGATTAATACAACGTGATTTACTTGTTGCACAGATGTAAACAGACAGTTTCTCAAGCTTCATTTTGATACCAAACGTGTCCTATGTTTCTGAAAAATATAGTTATGATGCTTCAAATATGTTGTAAATATCCATGATAGCATATTGTCAGAAAAGTAGACAATTTTCACCAAAGGTTGTTTGGTCTTTTTCATTTATTTCCTTTGACTCTTTGGTGATAAATAGTCCAACTACAGTAGAATCTTGCTAACATGAACTCTCAAGGGAAGCAATTAATTGTTTGAGTTAAGTGGAGTCAGTGTTATATTTTGTTTCCTATGTTAATAATGAATAAAGTAAAGTTTATTATTCATTACATCTGAGCCATTAAAGTGCAATTTAAACACTTTACAAAGTTTGGACTACAGTATCTTTGACTACACTTAACTAAGTTATTAAAAAGTACCTATCACAGTGTTTGCGCTAAGTTTACTTCACACGTAAAGAAAAAAGTGTTTCATATAAACAATGAAACCAAGATCACATTTATATCTTATTAATGTTTAAATTATTCATCTGTTTCCATTTCAGTTTGTACCTTATCTACTAATTTGAAAAAAGGACTTAATGCTACTCTGCTGCTGACGTTTCCTTGTAATTTGTTCCGTTAATACAGACAACTGACTGACTAGATGGCGAATCTACTCTGCACTTTCATCCACAAACAAGCTATAGGTGGGAAGGGTATCAATCAACTGCTGCAGGTCTCTTAGGCGGATCATTTAGCATTTTGATCTCATCAGCAGAATCTTCCTGTTCTTTGCCACTGTTTGTTTTAAACTCTGCTAGGATATCCTCATCAGTTAAGGATTTGATATCTGAGGTTAACAGGTCTTGATCTGTATTGATTATATCACCTGGACTGACAGACGTTGGCACAAGCTCTGGGCAGCATTCTTTTGAAGACTCCAGTTCCTCAGTTAAAAACCTGAATGGGTCATCAGCATCATCTACAGCACTTTCCTGTGCTAGTTTTCTTGAAGCAATTCTGAACTGTCTCCATGGTCACTCTATTCCAAGCACCAGTCAGGATAGTCATTGCATCCAAAATGGTGAATTTCAGAGGTGGCTTTCCCTTTTTGACAGCATTGATGTACTTGCAGACAGTCACTCCATGGTAAAATGCCTTTATTGACCTGAGGACACCTTGATCCATTGGTTGCGCCTTGTATGTTGTATTTGGCAGCAAGAACACCAAATTAATAGCCTTGATGTAAGGTATGGAGGGGTGGGAAGGGCAATTGTCTATGATAAGCAATACTTTCCTGCCTTTGCCTTCAAACCTGCGATCTTGCTAGTGAACCCATTCTTTGATAAGTGTGCTATCCATACAACTTTTCTTGAGACTGATATCTACATAGCAAGTTCTAACCCCAGAGAAGCACCAACATTTCTTCGACTTCCCAATAACAAACATGGATAATTTATCACCTACTGCATTACCAGCTGCAAGGCCTGTTAATTGGACTTTGGTATGCTTTCTGCCCACTCACTTCTCCAATAGTGCTCTATAAAAGAGGCCAAACTCATTGGCATTGTATATGTCTCGAAGCTCATAATTTGAGGGTGTGGTTGTAAGACTGGATTCTTCCCATGATGCCATAATTTCTTTGGTGCACAATTGGGCTTCACCAGAGACAGTTTTGAAAGTTATTTCATGTCGACACTTCCAACACTCAAACCAGCCATTTGATGTTTTGAAGATTTCTGTACCTACCTCTTCAGCATACTTTCTCTTTTAGTATTCAACCGTTCATGGGTAATGCCTCATCCATAATGTTTACAAACCACTTGTAAACAGCCTGATCCAGATTGTCATAATTACTTAATTCAACTTCTGCATAGAACAATTATTTGCACTCTCAAAAGCTGATACAATCTCTTTGTTTTTGAACCATGTTGATGTAGTATTGCGAGGAACATTGTACTCAGTGGCCATGTCCTTTTTTGGAATGCTACAATTGATCTTGAGAGCTTCATACTTGTCGCTTAATGTTTTAGTGGATATCTTTTGCTTAGCAGTGCCCAACATTGTTTCAGCACTCAAGATCCTATGATTCCGGATCAAGCTTGGACATGTGCGGTTTACACCCGTATGTTTCATGCGGAATATGTTTTGTTTCTAAGGCCAAGCTTTTGGCATTAAGCTGTCGTTTAGGTTTTAAACATGCCTTTTTTTTAACCAATGATGTTTGACTTAGAAGCTGTTAAGTGTTCTGATTGCTAAAAGTTTGGCATTAGAAATGTCACAATTTCTGCACGACAACGCATACATTTTAGGCATGAAACATACATGTTCAAATCACGTGTCCAAGCTCAATGTGAAATTGTAAATTAGCAAAAGTGCCTTTGTAGATTTAGCACCTTTTCCTGTTCGGGTTGTCACCAGCTTACAGTAAAATGCTTTGAAGGGCAGACTCTCAAATTTCAATGTGACGCTCATTGTATGAAACATTTGGAACTCGTGGCATACCAGTACGTGCAGCACCTTTAGTATCGCATACCTGTAAAGAAGCTGATACCCAATTGTCATCAGCACTGACACTGCTCACGTTTGAACTTGAGTCCTTTGTCAAAGAATACTATGCCTACTGATATGAACGGCCACCAAGGGAAAATGGAATTTGTTCGAGTTAAGTGGAGTAAACTATCTGTAAAAATTAGTCAAAATTGAGGGAAAATGAGATTTAGTTCAAATTAGCAGGGACTTCGAGTTAAGTGAGGTTCTACTGTATTCATCTTGGATCCCTTTTTTGTTTCTTCAATTTATGTCAAGTAACCTGGCAAAATTATAAAATATAGTGGACACTTTATGCATGAGATGCCCCGATTTTACTCTGACACAATTAGGAAGAAATTTGTGAGAAAACGATCAGTGACTGAAATCAGGATCAGGCTCAGACTAAGGTTCTTTGGATCTGGTTATGACCAAATTAGCCTGAAAAAACAAGAGTGTTGCATGGAATATGAGAATACAGCAAAATTGTATTTCAGTAGCTTTCTTGAGAATTCACTGTGAACAAACCATGTATAACTGTACAGTAGGAACTCAATCATCATTTATTTCAGTATTGGAATGAGATAGCAATAAATGTATTTTGAACCACTCAGCTTTTATATTTCTTGTATGTTTTATTATTTTTGCTTGATTGGTTCAAACCATTATAAAGCCAACAGAGAGTAGGGTAACAAAAGAATTTTTTGCACTAGTATGTATCTCTAGTTTGGTTGTGGTAAAGTGGTTATAACACTGACAAACTTGATTTTTCTTGTACCTTGAGTTACATCCAGCCTGACTTGTGGATGTTTTGCCTTTACAGTTGAGGAAGGCTTATATAAATGGTTAGAGCATGTTGTTTTTGGATTTGAACTTTCAACTAAGAGGAGCAATTCACTCAAAGATTGACTACTGTTCATTCAAGATAAATCTGGTTGCACGTAATTGTTTTCTGTACAATGTCGTCTTTTATTCATAAGACTTTGGTTAAGATCCCAACCAATTCAGGATAAAGAATTAATTAAAGACGTTACATCCATGGGAACAACCTTTCAAGTTATCTATGTTTTCAGTGACACTGGTAGGACAAACCCTGTTCAGTATGTCAGGTATAAATTATTGATGGAAGACTCAGAGTTTTCTTACTGTTGCTGAACTAATTGTCCTGAAAAGAACTAGTCTGATCATTATTTAAGGGGATCACCTGGTAAAATTTTAAACTAAAAAGGTATTTTCTGCTAAAGTAAGGGTTCAAACTTACTTGAGTATATGCTTGCATGTAAAAGCTACCAAGGGAGGACAGATTGGGTAAATTAATTTTTTTCTGAACCAGTACTTTTACTCTGTTACCAGATTAGTTATTGACAGGTTCTATGTCGCACTTTAGTTTTTGCTTTGCTGGCTTGCCTAAGGGTGTACTGTTGCCACAGCATAAACGTAGTATATTTTACCTCCTTACAGAGGCAGCCAGTTGGTTGTATAAACATACAGCTTTAGTTAATGGTGCATTTAATATAACTGTATAATATGTATATGTAGAAGCAAGGTCGTATCAAGTAATGACCAACCAGTTCTCCCATATAAACTGCCATGAACAGAGTTCATACAAAATACTTTTGCAATTTGAATCATTTAACTCATTTGGGTCTGATATACAACATCTTATATAAATTCAACAACTGTGAGTTCTTATCTCCTATGTAGTTCAGATTTTTAACCTTTCACTGAACTGGATGGTTTTGACATTATATTAGCTTTGTCAATTGTACCTGTTGCAAATTAAAATATGCACGAATCTTTCAGTGCCTTATTTTTTTCTCACTATTAATTTGTAGTGATAATTGTGACAAAGTCACTAAAGTGTCGAAATGTCTCATGCAATTAAACAGCCCATGACAAATAGGAAGCTCCTTATGGAAATTGCAATCATTCTTAATAAATAAACCATTTTAAAATGATCTTGCAGTTTGAATAGTTTCTTGAGTGGTATTTTCAATGTAACTGTTTGAGTCTTTTGGTCTCAAAGGGAATTCAGAACAATAAATAACTCAACTTCAGATATGAAAAGAAAACTGGCAACTCATTGGGTAAACTCATTAGGTAGTAAACTTTCAGAATGGAACACGAACACAAGGCAGCAGATATATCTCATAACCCATCAACTCATGAAGACATCAATAAAAAATGTTTATTTAGCTATACTGTTATAAATATTAGATACATGACCTCAGTTTCAATACAAACAGTTGTCCAAATTTATGTTAATGGACTACTAAACTACCCAAACTGGTCAAACGTCATTAGTCGACATTAATCATGATAAGGAAACCAAAATTAATTCAATTCATTCCTTAGACACTGAATAATTTTGCAATTTCTTTGACTGTGAATTTACCCAGTCTCACAGAGCTACGTGTTTCCCAAATATGCATCAGTGTTATGCATTTTCCACTATTCCAATTGTGTAACTATCGAGCATCGGATAATAAACAAATTTTGCTAGAAAGATGGCTACCTAACATGCAGTCTTGACTACTTAGTTCGTTTCGTACAAGAAATAGTTGAAGAGGTGAACAGTATTGATTTACTCTTTCCATTTGCTCTTCCAGTCAATCCCAGCCAAAGCAAACATGCTGTATGGATCTACCATAGCCATTAATGAGAATAACATTCAATCCACTAGCTATTTATTCTAAATAACTATTAGCTACATCAATCATCTTTCAAACTCAAGATGTGGTATTTATATGTGATTACAGATTAAAGATAACATTTACCTGTTGGCATGTTACAGTAAACACAGCATTGCAAATGTTGACTATAATAGTAATAACCATACCTGTAATAACAATTAAGCAAAATTCATTCCCATGAATACACTTTATTTCATCTCAAATTTAAGAGTAGCTATACGATAAGTTAACATCTCCAAGCAAAATTACTGTATAAAATATAATACAATGTTAAAACCAAACTAAAAAGAATATTACTCAACGATTAAATAGACAAATAATTCATCATTAGACACTAAAGTTACCTTCTTGAATTTATGAAGTTGGACATAAATTTGCAAGCCATTTAAAAAAGAATTCCATAATTTTGCCAGTAAAGGAATAAAGTCCACAAGTAGTAGTTTGTGGCTTAGGAAGACATTACTTCCATGGAGATTATATTTTACAGGACAGAAAGTAAACATATCTTTCATGTAATTAGGATAATTTTCTATAAAGAGACTCATACAATAAAATTAAAATTAGCATATTTTGTTACTGCCTGGTTTATATGGAAGTACAGTTTACATTTACAAGTATCTGACTATAAGGTGAACTATAATCTTTCAGTATAAATCTGAGTATGTGCTTGTTTAAAGCTTCTAACTTATCGGTATCTTGGGCACCACAAAAGTGTGGTAAGATAAAAACTCTGTATAATTTAAACAAAGTATCTTCTGAAGTCAATTTGTAGAAAATCTTAACATTACATTAAACTGTTTATTTATATGATTACCAAATGAAAGAGTATTATCAATAGGTTTCACTGTAAAGGAAAATTGGCAATCTGTAATTCGTAATACCATAGCTTGATGTTTACTTGCATTTACAATCATATCATCATAATTATACCACTGATTGGCCACACGAACATCATGGGTAATACGTTTATCCAGTACCACTGGGTCTTTGTTGGAATTATATATCTGGTGGTCATCCACATAAGCCATTAACTTGGTACGTTTTACATTATAAAAAAGATCATTAACAAAAATGCTTCCCTGTGGTAATCCTCTTCTAACTTGTCTCCAAGTGGAGTAAGTATCTCCAATCTTCACTCACTGCAATCTACCACTCAAATCCTTAAGACATCTTTCTGTGTCCATTCCATATGCTTTAAACTTAGCCAAAAGTAACAAGTGGGGAATGACATCAAAAGCTTTAGACAAGTCCATAAAAACAACAGCTACATAACCTCCTTTATCATGCATAGATCTCCAGTCTTCCATCATTCCTAACAGGGCCATCTCACAGCTATAAATTTTCCTATAGGCTGAGATATAATCAAATAGAAGTCATTTAGTTGAGATGCCAAGAACTTTTCATAAATATTATTGAGGGTGACAAGAATGGTTACAGGCCTATGGTTTACTTTATCTGATTCTTCACCTTTTTTAAATATTGGAGTAACTTGTCTCATTTTCCAATGGACGAATCGATTTTATTCGTTAGAGGCCTTGCTATTACAGCTGCTGAATCTCTAATTAACTTTGGTATCATATCATACCCACATGACTTGCATGTATTAATAGCCAAAAGCAATTTTTCTATTTGAGACTGATTTGCATGATGAAAGTTAAAATTCATCAATATTTCCAGTTCTCTATTATTTTCTTGGATGATCAATGAAGTCAACCCATAGTCAATCTTATTAATGGCACAAAATAATTATTGAGTAATTCTGCAATCTCAAGCTTCTCATTGACAACATTGTCTTCCTTAACAATATCACTAGCTTGTTTGGTGTTTTTAGAATGCATGAAAGGTCGATATACATTCCAAAATTCACATGGATTGTTGGGTTCCTTTGTTTTCTTTACAAAGTACTCTTTGATCGCTTTATGCCTAAGAGAAGTACACTTGTTAAGTTTGACTTTCATCGGTTCTATGACTTGAGAATTTTTTCCACAGCCTATTACAACACCAAATAGCTTTATGTCAATCATCTGTCATTGAAGGCACTTGATTACCTCTTGAATGTACCTGTTTAAGAGGAGCATGCTCATTAAGAATGTCAAGGTACAGTAATTCAAAGGCATGAAGTTTATCATCCACATCATCAAGTAATTCTACTAGAAATATGTGCACGCAACAACCCCTTGCCCACCCTTCCAATATATCTCTCAAGAATCCAAGTAACAATGTTAATTTTTCAAAATTCTCAAAAAGACAAATCCTCCTGACTATAACTGGAAGAGGATGTACAATAAAAAAGATCCACACAGAATTTGGCCACAAATAAACAACAATCCAAGCTGGAAATTATTTTACATTTAAACTGCTTATAGTCATATTTATTTTTAAAATTTTAATTCTGCTTTATTGAAACAAAAAGTTCGGCGAAAATAACGTTTAACAGCTTAACAAACGGCAAGATGTCCATCCTTACAATTAAATTATTAAACAACAAATGATAGCTATGGATTGACCAGGCGGAAAACATAATCTCAAAAGGAATATCAAAGCCCAGCAAAATATCTTTATGAAAGCCATTGAGTCGGACACAGAAGTAAATCGTAATATTTAGTAAAGTTCTAACGTTTCATTGTATTAGTCACAACATCATCAGAGAGTAATTTACATAACTGCCTAAAGCCTAAGTATATAGTTACAAGGTGTAATAATATTCATGCATTAACCAATCAGAGGACGTACCAAAAATAAAAGTTACAGGTATGAGAACTCAAGCAACATGGAAGAGTAAAGAAGAATTATAAAAGGAAAAGTGGTGCTGAGCCAATATTGGCATTTAAAGAGGGTTTAAGATTGCAAATGAGTAGACTTTCTCATAAGAGAAGTTCAGACTCAAACGGACAGGAAGAAAGGATTTTAAAATCATCAAAGGAGACTGGGTGATCTGTGTCACGGTGGTGTGAAAGAATACTGGTGAGGGGAGGGTTAGTGCGCTTTTTACCTGTGAGAGGTGAGATTCCCATATTTTGAACGTTATTTTTGCTGAACTTTTTGTTTCAATAAAGCAGAATTAAAATTTTAAACATAAATATGACTATAAGCAGTTTAAATGTAAAATAATTTCCAGCTTGGATTGTTGTTTATTTGTGGCCAAATTCTGTGTGGATCTTTTTTATTGTACATCCTCTTCCAGTTACAATCAGGAGGATTTGTCTTTTTGAGAATTTTGAAAAATTAACATTGTATGGATACGCGTGTATGGAGGTGCCTGAAACCATCCGGCACCTCCATACACGCGTATCTGACCATATGGGAATCTCACCTCTCACAGGTGAGATTCCCATATGGTCAATACCCTGAATTATTTGCAGGTTTATGGTAATTCGTGTCATTTTCCAATTAGACTTCTCACTCATTTTGCCTTAAAGAAAGATTGTTTTATTAGATGACTAGACTTTCCATCTTAAAAGTGGAGCATTGTCATAGGTTATCAAACGAATACCAGCACTATCGACAGCTCATGATTGAATATTTTTCTGACAGTTTTTGACTTAAAAAATTGATAAATTATACATTACCTCAAAGTCGGTTACAAATGTCTTTAAGATCTGCTATAAGGATTTGTGCTAAGTATTCATCCAGAAGTACAAGACTTTGGTGACAAAGATGAAATGAATTACAAAATCGACAAAGTAAACAAAGAAAACACGAATGAGTTCTGCAGTTTTATCGCTGACCAAAAATCAGAAAATACAAAACATAAAACAAAATACGACAAGCAAACCTTGTCGAAAGAAGAATGAGAAGAGGGAAGTGAAAGACATACTTTTTCCAAGGCAAAACATCAATAAAAATGAAAAATGGTGTATAACCTGCAACTCATGCATATTTTCAACTAAGCATTCAGTGGCACCTTGACACAAAGGGTTCAATGGTAAATTTACACAAAGACAACTGTAAACTTTCTTGGGAGGTTTTAAAATCCTGATGAAAGCATTACCGATTGAATATGGTAAAGGTCATCATGCACAAATCACTCTTAGAGTGAGAAAGACTGAGGCGGACAACTGTTTTGCCGAAGGATAATTTGGTGACCAAAAACAAGTAGCTTTGCAGTGAGTTACCTGGTGGCTGCTTACCTTGCATTTTTGTTTCGAGCCATAAATACATCCTAACGTCTTCAATGGGGTGACATTTCATAACAAAAAAAATCCTGATCGAGGCAATGAAATCTTTGTGTGGAAAGCAGAGAAAGTATCCAAAGACTGTCATGGCCTGGACAACTCTTCTGGATGATGTGTGTTCTATCCCACTCCTCAAACAATTGACCATGAACACTGTCCAGTTAAATACTGCAAATGTTCAAAAATAATCGTCATACAGAGATGAATGAACCAGAATCTTCATTCTACTTAGAAAAAGTCTCCCTTAGGGAAGAATGAAGTCGAGAAGCTACTTTTGAAAGCTGCTCAAAACAATTCCGTTCACAGAACTTGTACTTCAAAGCTACTCGATTCAGATTTACCTGTGATTGTGCAGCTCAGGTAAGTGGTTACCAGAATGTGAAAAGTCCCAAGATTTCTACTAATCGACATCTATTCAACTTCAGCAAAGAATGTCGTTTTAATAAACTTAGTCACTTAGCAAATGTCCTGACAGCAAGCAAGTCCCCTTACATCTTTTGTTCATGTAAATCAGAAAGAACCAAGACAAAGCGTTGCTGCAAAAAGTGAACAGTTGGCAAATGCATATTCCCAGGAGCTAACTTTGAGAACTGCTCTGTCAAATCATAAATTGTCCAGTTACTGAGGTGGCGAAACCAGCTGCAGGCACCAAGAAAGCCATTTCCTTTGCCAGTCTTAAATCATTTGACTGGCTTCAGTGTTCAAATAATGTAAACAACTTGCAAGAGATCCATACAGGGAAAAAAATAACCAGACCAAATCAATTTGCTTCAATACGGTACCTAAGTATGGTTTGTTCAACAATATACCAGTCCCCGAGCTTGCACACGGCTGTTTTGAGTGACGGGAACCCATGGATATATATATATAAAGAAAGATACATACACATATCGAAAATTTTTCTCCCTAGTAATTACCACACATGTAACAGGACTCCACGCACATCAAGATTAGTACGCTTGCGGTGGGTGAGGGGATTATGTGAAACAGAACCATCTGTAAATCTCACAGGTATAGGTCTTGACTGAAGGTTTTTAGATTTTGGAAATTGATTTTGCAAGAACATAGTTGTAGTGATGAAGGCCATAAGATCGTGTACACAAGAGAGAGTTGCTGTTTTTTTTTTTTTTTTTGAGTAACCGACTTGATAGTGTTGTTTAAATGAAAGATCTCCAATAAATCCATTAGATCTCGACAATCCCTCAGTGGTAAATTAGGCTCAATCAAATCAGCATTAAAATGTCCAGCGAAAATAATATCATTCGTTAGTGCAGTTACTGCCTCAAAAATTGCAAATAGCTCATGTTTCCATTGTGACTTGAGGATGGATTGTGGTCTATAAATGCCAACAGTTGTAGTGCAAGACCTTACTAGTTTGACTTTAAGAACCAAAAATCTGCCCAAAAATAGCACAAGGTATCAGAAGACAGTTCACCAAAGTATTTGATCTCCATGAAATATATATATATAAAATTTCTGACAAACTATTGACCCTCCACCATAAGCATTTTGATCCCTCCAACAAACACAACTTGTGGGAAATCTGGCATCAATTTTAGTCTCTGATATCACAAAAACATCAAATCTACCAGAGAGCAACCAGTTTTTTATCTTATAAAATTTAAAGCCACTAATGCCATTAGCATTTATGTGCTCAATTTTGAAGTTGGACCAACAATGTTCGACAATCTTATAAAAATTGGCCCATATTTCGTTCTCCACTTCCACTGCCACAGTATTTCAATCATTCCGGTTATCTATATATAAATCATCAAAAAAGCTGTTACTAAAAGGAAGAGAACATGAAATGCAGCACCAATCATGTATAGAAGATTGATCTTCTTGTAGATTTTTTGGTAGACATGCCTATACACTTAGCATGAAAAGTCCTTGCACAATATCCCATACAGCAAACACCATCTTTGTTTCTTTCCATCCAAGAGTTTAAAAAGCACATACTGTGTAGTAGCCATAGAATTACTGTAGTAAAGAATTATTTGTCCCAAATATGCCTACCTGAACCAACTATAAATATTAATACATTTCCCATTTGATCTAAATCAAGGTGTTCAATAGCTACATCAAATTGACCACAATATGTCTTTTATAAGAAAATAAAGAAAGCTGCAGCAATTTGAATATTAAGGAATCAGCTGCCTGCCTTTTATTGGCTTTTTATTCAGAAGCCATAAACATTTAAATTATGTCATGTAAGTTCACATGCAAATCGTTTATACAGTGCAACTGTTGACTCTTTGGAAATGGAACCACTTGCAGACACAACTCCATACTTGTTTTGTCTCCCCAGCCAGTGTTCATCGACATTCTTTCTCAGGTGAAGAAAAACTCTTACCAAGTATATTCAGCAGTTGCTATAAAACAATGTTGGGAGCCATTACTAATGGACTTGATTTAGGGGACCAAATGTCCCAATGAAACTGGATACTCTGGGAAGAAGCAACAAAGAAAGCTGCCCATTTTTTGACAGCATTGTTTATATCATTGCATACTGCTTTGCAAATCACAACATTCTCCTCAGCCTGAACCAGAAGAGTTTTTTGTTCTCCATAATGCAGGGGAATCTGACTGAGCAAGCTTAGAGAACAGTTAATGGTATCTTAACTTATCTGTATAAATAGCATCAAGACTGTGGTCACTGTGTTGAAATGAAATGAAGCTCTTAACTTCACCAAAAGCAACAGTAGATTGCATCAATGATTACTACCTATTATATGGCAAAACTTGCAGAGACAATTCAGAATGATGGACCTGATTTTGAAAGTTGTGTCAGGGTAGCAGAAATACATTTTAATGTTAGGTCTCCAAAAACATCAACAGTTACCTAATGTGGAAAAACAAGTGCTTTAATATTTGTGTGAACATTTTAAAACTCGTTGACATATGTTTATAATGCACCCATTCTTTTTGAACATTCTCCCTCCTGCATTAGACCCACATCCATTTTTCTGGTAATAAGTAAAGTATCTGAATAAATTCTCTTTACGATTAAATAAGCCCCAGATGGATCATAATTTGTCATTTAGCCAACAATTTGGGTTTAGATAGGATGGATCATAGTGTTTTCAATTTAATGTTTCTTGGGCCATTGGTTACCATCAGAAAACTGCTGCATTAAAGCACTCCCACAGCACAAATTTGCATAAAATAAATACTTTTGAAGCAGTTATCATTGAGCCTTTTTTTTTTTTCTTTACAACCAGTGGTCAAGGGTTATAAGGTGATGTAATTTTTCCTTTGCAGTTATCCTGGACTAAAACTGCATCTCCTGGTTGAATTACACTCTAATGCTTGTCAAGCTTTCTCAGCATGTGCTTTTATTTTTTCTTTAGCAGTAACCTCATGTTTGTTGTGCATGGCTAATCCAAGGTAGAAATCTTAATTAGGATCCTTTTAAGATCATTTCAGGTTGTACTTAATATCCTGTAAGATCACATAAGATTTTATTTAGAATCTTACAAAGTAGTGGGCAGGATCTTAAATTGTACTATGAGTTCCTTTAAAGAATGCTAAAATTTCATAAAGGTAATATAGAAGATCTTAAGTTTTCCATAACAATTCTTTCATTTCTGATAAAATTTTACAAGATCCTCTACTGGAGCAAAAGGACTTTCTATTTTGTTCTTCCATGACATTTTTAAATATTTAAATTTCCCTGTTGTAACTTTTACAAACATACATACTTCCAACATTCTAAACAGGATCTTAGTATTTTTATCTTTCGTGCTGTATTAGGCAAGTACAGTTAACCTCTTGAAAGTTTCTGTATAGTCACAAACAAGGATACCATTCTGCATATTGATAACCCTCGACAATATGTTTCTGGGTATCATCCCTTTTCACACTTGTTTGCAGTTGTCGACCAAACTCTTTCTTGTTTGCTATTATGGTGGATGAACTTTCAGAGTTCTTACAAAAATAGATATGACCACCATGTGTCTAGATGAACTGGAAATTCAATTCACACTTTAGGTTAAGGCATTGTTTAAACAACTCTTATTTCTTGGGCTGTGGGTTTCCATAATAAAGGTCTTATTTTCAGCATGAATAGATAAGGACAAATGCTTAGAAGTCTTGTTTTTTAACCTCAGCTTTTTTTTTGTATAACTCATCTCTTAGAAGAAATTTAACAATGATTTAAGGGATGGAATTGGCAGAGCCTTGAATAAGTTGACCTGGTCATCAGTAAGCAATTGCATATAACAATGTTGTTTCTTTCAATTTTAATTTTCATTAGCTGCCCAACTTTTGTAACCAACTCCTTGGTGTCTTTGTCAACTCTCTCTGGAAATATTATTCGAGGTTATTTCTCAGGCTGAGCACCTCTACTTTCAAATGCTAATTTTTGTGCACATCTTCATTTGAAGATCATCCATGTTTGTCCCTGATAAATTTAGTTGATTTGATGAGTCTGTTGAGTTTGATGGCTAAGGGAAGAAGCTTTTTATCTTTAAGATGAACACGTCACCCCTATCATTACTTCATTCTAATTTCAGCCCTCCTAGATAAAAATTTTTTCAAGCTTTGAAAAACACGATGAGGGTCACCAAAACTTTCCTTCTACCTTAGAACTTGTTAAGGCTAGCATGTATTTGTCATCAAAGATTAGTGTTTCTTCTTTCCCCTTCCAGGATGGAAACATTGCTTTTGGTGAAAACTCATGTCACAAAGCATAATACTGACGTAGAAGATGCACTATTGGCTTACGACATTACACATCACTTTGACATTTCTGGCTTCAGGGGCATCATATATCCACATCAGTTATTTCAAAGATGATACCTGCTGTGTGAAGCAATTTATAAAGTTCTTGAAGATGAGTACTTACATGTAGCTACAACAAAATATCAATGGTAACAGTTAGCTGAGGAATTTTACAGTAAGTTGCAATTCCCACATGCCGAAGGAAAAACAGATGGAAAACATGAATATTTGGTCTCCACCAAATACTAGTCCTGAGTACTTTAATTGTAAGAAACTATTTAGTATTGGTTTGCTAGCAATTGCAGATGCTGTAAATAAATAAAAAATAAATAAAACTCTTTATTTAATGAGGGTAGCAGAGAATAACACAAAGTAATAAACTAGTGGCCCTCGATCTAAAAATATGAGTTAAATAACATACAATAAACATATATAGTGTAAAAGAGTTAAGCTAAATTGATTAGAACAAGTTATGCAATAAAATTATGAAGTTCTTTCTGTTCATTAAAAATGCTGTTCCAGTAATTGTTTCTAAAAGCTAATTTTAAACTGTTCCATAGTTTGCAGGTAGTAACTGCAAAAGTCTTCCTGCCTTCAGTCTTACGATTGTACCTGGGACAAATAAAATTGCTGTTGCTGTATCTGGTGGTACACATATATTGATCACTATTAAGCTTTAAGGAATCTTTGATATATGCTGGGACTTTTTTGCTATTTTTGCTTGTTTGTAGAAGGGGGCCCATTGAAGACAGTTAAAAAGCTTGACACTGGATGCCTTAGCACAGGCATAACAGATTACTCTTGCTGCTCT
The DNA here is from genome assembly GCA_030142905.1 of Heliopora coerulea. Taxonomy (NCBI): domain Eukaryota; kingdom Metazoa; phylum Cnidaria; class Anthozoa; order Scleralcyonacea; family Helioporidae; genus Heliopora; species Heliopora coerulea. The sequence continues at coordinate 61,084 of JASJOG010000148.1, forward strand.
TTTTCGCATCTTTAAGACATGACTGAGATTCTCTTTATTACAGCTTGCCCAGACTGTACTGACATAGTTTAAGACAGGTTTTATGATAGTGTTATAATATAATAACCTTTGTTGCATGGTTAGACAGGATCTTATTTTCTTCATTATACCAATTCACTGAGATAGTTTTTTACAAACTTTCTCTACGTGAGAAGTGAACAAAAGGTCATGGTCAATTTCTACACCCAATAGCTTAACGCTGGATACAAGTTCAAGGTTGGATCCCTTCATAGTTAAACTCATCTCGCCATCAATCCTTAAGGCTGGATGTTTACCAGTTATAAGTATGGCCTTAGTTTTTCCATCATTAATTGGGAGTTTATTTGAAGATGCCCATTCCTTAACTTCAGCAATCGAGGAATTTAGATTAGCCTGCAGCTTTCCAAGTGAGCAATAATTCATTGATGAGGCCAATGTGGTATCATCAGCATACAGGTCAATTTTTGATGATGTGACATGTAGTAGCAGATCATTAATAAAGATGATAAATAACAAGGGACCAAGTATGGAACCCTGGGGGATACCATGCTGAGTGAATACAGTATCTGTTTATTGCCCACTTTAACAAATTGCTACCTTTCCTTCAAATAAGAGGTAAAACAAAGAAGAGATTCCTTGGTGAGCCCATATATTTGAAGTTTCTTTAATAACAGGGTATGATCCACCATATCAAATGCTTTACAGTAATCAACCATAACCATTCCGCTCGCACAATTGTTGTCAAGGTTAAACAAGAGATTGTCGATATTGTTGATTAGCACAGTTTCTATGCTGTGCTTTGTTTGAAAGCCCAATTGTCTGGGATAAATTAGGTCTTTATCGCATAGGAACTGATAAAGTGCATTATTAACATGCCTCTCAGCAATCTTAGATAGTATGGGTAGCACAGATATTGGATGGTAGTTTGTAACCTCAGTTTGGTTACCATTTTTGAAAATTGAAGTTATTCTTGCAGTTTTCCAATGTTCAGGGAATCGATTTAGAGAGAATGAGAAGTTAATCAACTTTGCAATCAATGGTACAATAATCGGAGCAGCTAATTTGAGCATTCAAGAGCTAATTCCATTGTTCCCGGTAGATTTGTTGGAGTCAATTTTCGATAGAAAACCAACAACATCAATTTCCATAATTGATGGTATAGAAAACATAACACTTTCATCTATTCGAGATCTTATGAAATTACTTAACTTGGAAGTATCATACAGAATATTGGGAATCAATGTTCTCAGCGGGTCTGTGATTGTTAAGTGTAGATTAAATGCTTCAGCCATTTCCCCTGTATTGAAATTTTGTCCATTATTTCTTAAAACGCTAATACGTTTATGCTTTCTGTCATCAATGAGCAATTTGATCGTTTTCCAAATTCCCCTAGGGTTATTTTTATTTTCCTCGAATGTAGTTGTAAAATATCACAACTTAGCTGTTCTCAATAGGGAAACTGCTTTATTCCAAGCTACTCTGTAGTTTTCCCAATCCATCACATTGTTAGACCTTCTTGCAGTTTTCAAAAGCGTGTCTCTTTTCTTCAATTGCTTGACAACAGTACTATCCAACCAAGGCATTTTGTTTACCTGTTTAACTCGTTTAGTTCGCCAAGGACAATTCAGGTCCAATGCATCGTTAAACAATGACTCCCAAGCACTAAGTATATCGTCAATATCCTCAAAAACAAATACAGAATCCCATGGAGATTCCTTGAGTGTACTTTTAAATTGTTCCTCATTGAAAACTTTCATATTACGATATTTAATATAAACATATCCCTTTTGCTGGTGGACTCATTCGCTGTTGCAATTACACTGTCATACCGCAAAGACAGGTAAATGAAGGGAAAGACCAATATCAGGAATAACAGTGTTATGTATATGCTGTGGGTTGTTAGGGAGAATATGATCTAAACACATTTCACTCACCAGTCGGGTTGTTTCTGTAACAAGCTGCTTGAAATTCATAGTGATCAATCCCTTGCTTAGTTGATGTTCCTTGTAAGTCTCGGGATTTGTAGCGTCAATATTAAAATCTCTGAACAATATAATCTCCTTGTTCAATAAGTCAGCTTTAGTAAAAGACAGGGGTCAATAGACTCCCACTAATAGAAGAGATCTCTTCGATTTGAAGGGAGCAACTTCTAGCCATAATATCTCCAGGTTTCAGTCTTCCAGGTCATTTCTGCAGGTAACAGACAATTCATTCGAAATGAAAGCCAATATCCCACCACCATTATTTGTTTGTCTATCCTGTCTAAAGATAGTAAATCCAGGGATAGAGCAAAAGGAGTCTGGGATATCAGGTTTTAAAAAACTTCTGTCAGCCATAAGATATCGACCTGTGCAAAATTTATCATGTTTGCTCATAGAAGTCCATCCAATGGGTAAATTTTTAATTGTTATCTTGTAAATATATGTAAATCTAATTCTCTTCCAATGCCATAAAAATTAGGGCAAAGAGTATCCCCAGTCCCTTTTGTCCCGTTAGGGGATGAAGCCTTTGCACTTGATACAAACCTGATGAAACCATTTCCCTACAAAACTGCAATGTGGCATTAGAAAATGTTAAACTTTTGCCTGTCACAAGCAAGGAGAAATGTAGAGAATGCATTGGGTCTCCTTGCTTATAGATTTAGAATACTTCTGAGAACTATGCAGTTAGACGTTCAAATGTCATGCAAGTCGCTTGTGCTTGTCTTGCCCTACACAACTTTTTGTAAACAAAAAGGACAGGAACGACTGTATTAAAGGACATTCGGACACTGATGAGTTTGGTAGTGCTGCATCAGAAACTTAGTGAAATGTAACTACTGGTACAATTTGTAACCCATGTGGGAGAAGTTCACGATGACCTGAAAGATTACTTCTGTGAAGAAGGGGCCATTGACTTTTAGTGGAAAATGACTGAGTGATCATGGACAACATGTATGAACAATAGTTCATGTTTTATTACCAGTAAATCTAAGGCTTGAAGCAGAAGTATCAGTGAAAGATTAGTATAATAATTATATATCTCTGGCATGTCATTTAACAGTAACTGTTTATTAATTGATAGTTAAATGCACTTCAACCATCAGTGCCTTTTGACAATAGACAATTTCACAGTTATTGGCGCCATGTTACCAAGGGGGCAAAGAGCTTGAGGTAGGCGTGGTTTTTCCTTAATAAACAATGCATTGTTTGAGGTTTTCACTGGTATGTAACATTAAAAATGGAATTTATTTGGTTGTACAGACTCAGACAGCTAAATTTCACAAGAGTGTGATATATCAATGATTATTTGACTGTTCAATTGCTCTTTGGTTACAACAGAAAACAGTATACATGAATGAGCACTGAATCAAGGTGGAAAGAATGTTGTTCAACTTGGCCTAGTTAAACAAGAGCTGTGACACGGGCTAAGACTGGGGGCTTTCAATCTTTAAATTTTTAGAAAACTTTTTCCAACAATTAGTTTTCAGGTAAATGAATGGTAAGGCTTTTGCCATTGCACTTGTAAGTTTTTCAGAGATCTTTTATTCAAAATTGTTCTGTATTATGTATACAAATATGTATGTGACATCTTTATCACGTCAGAGTAATATAAAGTAAGAATAACATATATAAATACAAGATTACATTCCACATGGTCGTTAATTCTTGGTACAGGACAATGTTCTTCCATAGAAATTTATTTTAAGTTAGTATTTTTATTAACTTAATTTATGGTTATTACTTTAATCATTGTCAATGCACTTGTGAGTTTTTCAGATATATATAGATAATATATAAATACAACATCATGGTCCACACGGAATAAAAACTAAAAGAGCTATAAAAGAACAATATATAACAAATAAAAGTCACTTGTAATATTTACATCAAAATATATACAGTTAGAAATAAAATGTTACCATGAAGCAGTTGTCTGCCAGTCATTTCCCCAGCCATTAAAAATTTCTGCTTGTAGATTCTTGCACTTGTGGCATTGCTGTGTCAGTTTCTTTTCTGATATTAGGCACACCTGAAAAGACATCAGACAAGACTCCTAATGCAGGAGGTTAATTAACAGATACAGCAGTAATTTTTCCACATCTTGCTTGGTGGTTGAGGTGGTAATGCCAACCTTCAACATTGTTGTTGGTCCAAATACTTTTTTTGAAGAATCCATTTCTTTGGAGACCAAAATTTAGAATTGATCCACGTGCCTTGGATGTAGCTGACGATGCTTTCCAGGGCTGGTATGGTTGCCAAATCTTCCAATTGTTGAAACATGATTGATGTGTTCATGTGGCAGGAAGGGCAAGGCCATTAGTCGTTTGACATATTTGTGTGTTGCATCATCTTCATGGTATGCTGTGGACAGACCCAGTCCTAGAACTTTCTGCTAATCGCCTGTGTCCAGTGAAGCACATAGCCTTGTATTTTGGCATTTGGGAACACCTTCTCCACTGCCTGCCGTAAGGCACACTCAAAATCAACTACTGCACCCACTATGCTGATTAAATCTGGCAAAAGGTTGCAAATGGCATTCACAACACAGCAGTAGTCCAGTCTGCTCTTGCCAGACATTAGGGAAAATTCCGAAGCTACCTGTTAAATGATATTATGTGAAATTAATAAATAATTATAATTTAATTTATATCATAATGATATTGGAAATAGCATGTTTGGCAAATAACATATGTATTTTTACCTTTTCTGAATTACCTGTTTTGCTTCACAAAGGTATAAATTGAAAACAATAGCTTGAATGGCTCTTGAACAAATTTAAAAGTAGCATCCACATACCACGTCTTTGCTTGTGGCAGAAGACGTATAATTTCAGGAATGCTAAACACCAGATGGCAGCGATCAATAACTTTCACATCAGCCTGGAGAAAATTGTCTTGCATATGCTGTGGATTGATCTTGAACTCTAGATTGGTTGGGTCACTGGGCCGAGTTTCTTGTCTTTTTCTATTTGCTTATCTGGCAAGGTTACAAACCTTTGGAACAGCAGAGCAAGGGGCACCAGTTATATGTGACAACAATACCCCCTGCAGATTTGAAGTAGTCTGCCTTGAAAAAATGTAATGTAATCCATTACCAGTCTTTGTTAATCAACTTAGAGCATTTATAAGGTATAATATAATCATGTAAAAGTACTGGGCTATGGAATCCGAACATTGAACTGTCATCAGTAGAATCACAGTGGAATAAGTTTAATTAAGTTTACTTTTGTTCATGTGTTTGTCATTGGGTATAAATTTAGTGCAGACTTTCTGGGAGACAGAGAGGACACAAGTGCACAGTTGAAGAGTATTAATAAAGTACATATAAACCTTTGAGTTGTTGGTTCATCAGTACCATGATATGCTACATATTTTGGTGGCAGCACAGGATTTTTTCTTCCTCAATGATGACACAGCAACCCAGCACCTCGAGTAGCCAAGAGAGCAGACTGCCCAGTAAACTGAGCATCATGCCCGATCAGTATGACAGCACAACAGACTTTAGTCAGTGGTTGCGTTACTTTGATTCTTGTGGCGACACCAACAACTGGGAAGCCAGCAAATGATTACAAAAATTGCTGGCGTTCCTACACGGATGTTTATCAACCCATTTTTATGCCTTGAGCAACGAGGAAACATCCATATACCACCACCTGAAGACCAACCTGAGTGGCAACAACATTACCAGCAATTCAAATCAAGGTGTCTTTGCCCCAGGGAAGACCCCACAGTCTATCAGTGGAAATTGGAGGAGATGCTCAAAATGGCTGATACCAGTTTGTGTGGCCTACCCCACCATCTTCAGATCAAACTTCTGGAGTATGACCCAGTCCTCACGCTGGAAAGGATGGTGTCTTTCACCCGCAATGTGCATGCCATTGGATGGAATGTCAGGGATGATTCCACCACTGCTGTCATTACAGCCCATGTGGATAAATTGACCGAACTCACACAACTCATCGAGAAGCTTGCCACCAAACAACTTCTTCGTGTGCAACTACAATCTGCCCAAAAGCAGCAATCAATGTCAGGGCAATTGTCAACCAATTGCTTTAGCTGTGGAAAGAGAAGGCATTTTGCACATGATTGCCAAAACCGTAAATCATGTGACCTGCTGAATTCCACTCACTGTTTCACTTGTGGTCAATCGGGACATCACACCAGGGACTGTATGCCTTTAAACTCCCAAAGGGTGGCCCAGCCCCGCCTGTGAGCTGCCCTCCTGTAAGTAACCATGATGTCTGTTATAATAGTTCTTTTAACGGCAGCATTTATACCATCCCAGTACATCTGGTGGTAGACTGTTCACTTGATGGTGTCAAGTTACAGGCTCTAGTAGACACTGGTTCGATGTGGTCGTTTGTGAATGATAAAATTGTAGCTATTATAGATTTTCATAGGGTAAAGGTGAGGGAGGAGACCCCTTGTTGCATGTCAATCACTCGTGATCCTTTAAATACTTTTAGTAATATCAGTGTTTCTGTTAAATTTAGCAAATCCCCTACAGATTTTAAGGGTAATTTCTTAGTGTGTAGCAATATAAATTATGACTGTATATTGGGCTGGGATTTTCTGGTTAAGAATGGCTTAGACTCGAGGGGTGACGTTTCTCAGGGTAAGAGGTCCTATTAGTTGGTGCCCATGGGTAAACACCTATTCTTCAGGATGTTGTTGGCGAGCATCGCATTTCCAGTGTTGTTGAAATGGGGGAGGAACAGATGGTGACCCTTGATGCTAATGCTCTGCCCTTGTTTGTGGAGTCACACCTGAGAGGGTGTGCGAAGGTAGTCTTGGAGGCAGATGTGTCAATTCCCACCCAGGCAGAAATAATTATTAGTACTAAGCTGACTCACTCTATTCAAACTCAGTTTGGCATGATAAAACCCATTGCATCAACACCTAGTGGCATCAGTGATTCTTTAAACATTGCCTACATGGTGGTTGAACCCCAAGGGCAAACAGTTCCAATAGCGATCATGAATACAGCAACTGAACCCACCGAATTAGTATCTGGTACGAAACTGGCAGGATGTTGCCCTTTGGTGAAGTTGGCCAACCCTCACATCACACATAATACACTGGCGGTCAAAAAGAATCAATCACACAGAAGCTAAAGATGGTGACGCCATAAACATTGTAACAAACCTTATCATGACAAGTAATTACACTGAAAACAAACAGAAAACAAATGTTAATGTTTAGTGGCTCCTCCACGAGCTTTGATCACTGCTTTACTTATTAAAATAATTTAATAAAATGCTATTTATTAAAATAATTAGCTTATCTAATGGAAAGCCTTGAGACGGAGCTTTTACAGCATTCCAAAGTTCTGTGACATTGGTAGGGTATTGCTCTTGGATCATTGTCGTAAGTTGGTCCCATAGATTCTCAATAGGGTTGAGATCGGGTGACTGTTCTGGCCATTCCATAAAAGTTATGCCCTCTTCTTTAAACAATCTTTGAGAAGACGGGACGTATGAAAAGTTGTATTGTCAGGCTAGAATATTCAGCCATCTGATATGGTAAGCATGTGTGTGGTTGGAATAAGCAAATTTTCTAGGAGATCAATGTATCATTCTCCATTGAGCTTTCCATCTATCTTAGAATGACAGCCAACACCTCTTGCATTGGTGCAGCCCCATACCATGATGCCACCACCTCCATGTTTGACAGTTGTCTGAATACAGCTTTCCTTTAGTTCTTCACCAGCTATTCTTCTGACATACACACGCCCATCACTCCTATGAAGAAGAAACCTTGATTCATCGCTGAAGATAACTTGGGACCACTGTTCAGCCGTCCAATCTTTGTGTGCTTGTGCAAACTGTAATTGAGACTTCTTATGGTGAGCAGTAAGCCTAGGCTTTTTTCTAGGCTTGTAGCCCTTTAGACCAGCCTCTCTAAGCCTTCTTTGGGTAGTGGAAACCGAGCCATTGGCACTATGTTCAATTGGCATCTCAGCTTTTATTTGAATTTGCAATCTTGTAGCAATTTGGCTTGCTTTTCCTTACGGTGTGCCTGTCCTCCCTCTCAGATGTCTTTCATTTCCGTCCAAGGATCTTGGCATCTTTCACACTACTTGTGAGTGTCTTCTTCTTGAGGATTTCGTTGACAATGCTTTGAATACAACCCACATGAGCAGCAATTTCACGTTATGTGTAGCCTGCTTCAGATAATGCCAGCACTTTTCCTCGATCTTCCAAACTGATTTTTCTCTTTGGACCCATTATTCAGTATCTTCCAATTTGTGACAGGCCAACAACCTTTTCTTGTAAGACTTGAAATTCATTTAGCGTATGCTATAAAATACTTTAAAAACAGACTATCTCTACAAATATTATGGGACACATCTCAATCTATCCAAAACATTCATTCCTACAACCTTGAAGGCTGTTGTGCGATGTGCTTCTTGTCCACCTATGTAAGCAGAAAGTAATATAAATCTTAACATGATTGATTCTTTTTAACCGCCAGTGTAGTACATCCCCAGTGACAGCATGCACCATGGTGGGAGTATCAAAGGTTCAAACCAAAATCAATAGTGCTATCAATTCTTTACTCGATGCCGCTGAGAAAGAAAAAATAACAAAGCTTCTTCTTGAGTTTTCCAATGTGTTTTTCGAAGAGCTAAGACGGACAGATGTAACAAAACACATGGTAAATACAGGTGATCATCCGCCAATCAAACAACATCTGCAACGGCTCCCTTATGTGTATTTTGATGAAGCCAATTAGTATGTTCTGGATATGCTTGTGCAAAACATCATTCAGCCTAGTTCAAGTCCATGGTCCTCTCCAATAGTCTTAGTGTGCAAAAAGGACGGCCAAATGAGATTTTGCATTGACTACAGAAAACTAAATCAAGTAACGAAAAATTATGCACATCCTTTGTGGAGAATAGATGATATGTTAGTTGCTTTAAAAGATGCTAGATTATTTTCAACACTCGATTTACGTAGGGGCTATTGGCAAATTCCAATGGATCCAAAAGACCAGGCTAAAACAGCTTTTGTGACTCACAATGGGCTTTATAAGTTTCTATGAATGCCGTTTGGTTAATTGTCTGCGCCATCGACATTTCAATGAATGGAAATCGTTCTATTTGGGCCCAGTTTTTAATGCAATTATTTGCCCCCTGGTTCCTTCACTGAGGTCTCTAGACATTTCCATACAAGACATGGAAAGAGGATTGCCGTATTCTATATCCTCATTTATTAAACAGACAAAGTAGGGAAGTAAACACGGGAGTTCCATACATGTAACAATGCCTATGCATCCAGCCTCAGACACCTGGCAAGGCCCTGGGATGAACTGCATTCTCCAGAAGACAAAACCATGAAGATAGTCTCGTACTTTTGACCCCTACTGTATGTATATGTATGTATATCTAGGTATGTATGTACATAAGTATGTATGTACGTACATATGTACGTATATATACATACATATCTACATATGTAGATATCTACATGTGCATGTGTATATATATATATATATATATATATATATATATACTGTATTTCCCGGTGTATAAGTCGATTTTCTAGGATCCAAAATTGATGTCTAAAAGTCCAACCTCAACTTATATGAAGGTTCACGAAATTGAGCAAAATTAGGGATCACATATACTAGTCCCAGTCCTCTCATGCGTCATTGCCAACTGTTTGCCAGTGGGTGTTGGATGCGTGGAAAGACATCAGACATGAAAGTGTCGCATATTCCTTCAAGAAATGCAGGATTTCAAATGTGATGGAGGGCACAGATGACAAGCTGCGGGAAGATGATGATAGTTCTGAAGGTGAGGAAACCAAAATGAGCCAAATTGATGAAGACAAAGAAACGGCTGACCCTTTTGACAACCGCATCATCATGGAACAATTTCATGAACTTTTCGATCAGTCTGACGATAGCCATGAAGATTATGAGGGATTTTGATGCATAGAAATTTTAATATCCAATGTTAATTCATCTACAAGACTAGTATACTAAAATATTTCACGTAAAATAAATTGTAAGTAGCTTTAGTAAATACCGGTACTGTATGTGTAGTTTTTCTATATGAAAATAAGCTCTTAATGATTAAAAAAATATGCTTTAAAAGATTTGCCATGTCATCAACGTTTCTGCGAACACTATTCTGTGTCTGGTAACTACTTAATTTGATGGACTCAACTTATACGCAGGGTATTGTAAAAATCATGATACTTCGGTCAAAAAATAAGGGGTCGACTTATATCCTGGGTCAACTTGTATGCTGGGAAATATGGTATATATATATATGCAGACAAAATTTTTTGCTGTCGCTTCTTTATTCACTCTACTGGTCCTCACCTTCGGTTTATATATATATATGTATATGTGTGTGTGTATATGTGTATATGTATAAGTAAATTTCATCTTACTAAGTGTAGATGTTTGTAAGCTTGGATATATGTATCATGAAAAATTTCTGAGCTCCCCAACGGGAATCGAACTCATGTCTCCCCATTGCCGGTACAGATGTTTTACCACTAGACCAGGGGTCAGGAACCTTTTTGGGTGGGAGAGCCATAAAAGCCAAATTTTTTAAAATGTATTTCTGTGAGAGCCATATAATATTTATTAACACTGAATTGAACTTAATGTATGCATTTTTAAAGTAAGACTAACATTTTGAAGGTATAACATGTCTCTGAATATCTAAAGTGCTATATATAATACATTTATATTTATTCTTCTTAATAACGTTGTTATACTGTAGCTAACCAATAATAAATTCTATACTTCTTACCATTAATGCGACTTCTGGTGCTGCATGGCTTTGCTGATGGCTTTGTAGTCTGGTTGATACGTGGTGAGGTTGAGCTTCATGCAGGTGTCGAGGCTTTCTTCCATTAAACATGATTGTAGGTTGGTCTTTATGTTTTTCAGATGTGAGAACAACTGCTCACATGCATTTGTAGAGCCAAACATGGTCAGTATGGCAATACTCACACACTGCAATGTGTGGTATGTGACAGGAAGCGCGTTCCAAGTTTTGACAATCAGCTGGTCCTTGGGTTAAAGTTTTTTCATTTCTGTCCACTTGTGTTTACTCGCCAGCTCTGCTCGCTGTCACGCAAGTTTTTCCAAATCTTCATTCAGTGACTTGAACTTGCTCACCCAGGTCTGTGGCCTTCAGATCAGCAGCTTCTACCTCGAAGTCAGCTTTGTCCACTGCACACTCATGTGGATGAGTGATGAATTTAAAAAGACGAGTGTGCTCACAAAATTCTCCAAAGCGTGGTTTGAATGACTGCAGGAGATTAGCTGTGAAGCCAGCTAGCTGCTGGAGACCGAAGTGTTGAGCGGGGTCACTTGCCATGCATGCATCTTTAAATTCTCTCAGTCTTTTAAAGTGTAGCAAACGGCCGCTTTCGATATCTCTGATAATGAGTTCCAGCTTGTTTTCAAATGCAAACACTGCTTGTTGAAGGGATAAGACTGTATTTCCGATGCCTTGCATTTTCACATTGAGCTGCTTCAGATGTTCAGTGATGTCCACGATATAGCAAAACTGCAGGAGCCATACAGTGTTAGCTAGCTTAGGATGCTGGACGCCTTTCATTTCGAGAAAAGTCCGGATTTCGCTCAGGCAAGCTGCAAAATGGTTGAGCACCTTCCCTCTTGACAACCAATGCACATTGCTGGGCAAAAGCAGACCGGGATAATTACTCCCAACTTCATCCAACAGTGTTTTAAACTGGCGATCATTTAAAGCTCAGGCAACAATAAAGTTGACCACTCAAATGACCAGCAACATCACTTCACCAAGCTGCTTGCCACATGTTTGAGCACAAAGCGCCTCCTGGTGGAGAATGCAATGAAAGCTTAGGATGGGTTTCTTTTCATGTTCATGAAGAAGCGCTACAAATCCTTTGTTTTTCCCCACCATACAGGGAGCACCATCAGTACACACAGAAATAAGTTTATCCATCGGTAGATTTTTTTCCTTAGCAAACTCCATGAAAGACTTGAATAAATCCTCCCCTCTTGTTGACCCTTTCATTGGCAAAACAGCAAGACTTTCCTCACGCAGTGTGTCACCGGCAGCATACCTTGCAATTACACTAAACTGCAATTACAATAATCCAAAGCAAGGGAAAAGTATGGCGCTGCATTTATGTCTCTCACTTGTGTTTCCTCCACTTGATTTGCCATCGTGATGGTATGATCGTGAACAGTTTTTGCTGACAGAGGCATGTCTTTTATTCGTTTGATTATCTTGTCTTTATCTGGAAAGTCATCAAAAAGTTCACTTGCCACATCAAGCATGAATGTTTTGGCATACTCGCCATCTGTGAATGGCTTTCCGTTCCTTACTATTGCTAAAGAACCAGCAAAGCTAGCTGAGTTCCATTTACCTTGACTGGTCCATACATGCAGTTGCTGCTGACTAGCTTGCACTCTGCACAGTAGCTCTTGGCATGCCTTTTTCCTGCTGTCCCCCGCTGGATATTTCGATGCAAATGAAGCATGGCGTGTATCAAAGTGCCGCTTTACATTTGACCGTTTCATCAATTAAATTTTATCACTGCATATTAGACACACAGCAGAACCAGCTCTCTCCACAAAGGCAAATTCCTCTGTCCATTCGGCCTGAAATGTACGGTACTCCTCATCTTTTTGGTCATAAGGGTTTGATGCACATAAACTAGCTAGCCGGCTATGTGATCAAAAGGAGGGAAGTTTTTTCTTGACCTTAAAACGACCCGTGTCGCAGGCTACTGCATTATCCAATGAAAATAGAGTTTTGGTGTTTACAGATTAAAATACATAAGTTTTATATTTTGAACATTTTTAACAGTGGAATTTGTGTAAATGTGTGTAAATGTTTTAACTTTAAAACGACAGTATAATTATTAATTTATTATCATGTTAAGAAATATCATCTGAAATCTGCCAGCAAGCCAGATGCAGCCATCGAAAGAGCCACATCTGGCTCGCGAGCCATAGGTTGCCGACCCCTGCACTAGACTATAAGACGTGTACATCCATTTATATGTATACATATATATATGTACATTATATATATTTATATACATATATATGTATATATACATATATACATATATACGTATATACATATATACATATATACGTATATACGTATATACATATATACGTATATACGTATATACGTATATACGTATATACGTATATACGTATATACGTATATACGTATATACGTATATACGTATATACGTATATACATATATACGTATATACATATATACGTATATACATATATACGTATATATATATATACGTATATATACGTATATATATATATATATATATATATATACATATATACGTATATATGTATATATATGTATAGATATATAGGTATAAATATATATATATACATATATCGCTTACCTCAAAAAGTCACTACAGCCTGTTTCATCTTGGGAAAGATTCTTTCCCAAGATGAAACAGGCTGTAGTGACTTTTTGAGGTAAGCGATATAATCCCATTTGCTCTTTCTTTGCGTTATTGAGCCCTCTTTGCATTTCGTAAACCTAAACGTTCACGTATATATACATATATATAGATATATGGATACCAAATAAGAAAATTTTTCTCCCTAGTCACCACACATGTAAATGGGCTACTCATACATCAAGATTCATACCCTTACACCATGCTTTGCATGGTGGACAAGGGGATTAGACTGTTCCTCAGTCATCCAAAGGGTAGGGGTGGATAAGGGTCAGTGTGCTTTTTGATTTTATTTTTAGATGTAGATATTGACAGAAACTATATTCAGGTTCCTGGACAACAGAAGCAAATAAATTCTTTCTCAGTTCGTGAGAGTATTCTTAATGATAGGAATTGGACGTTCATGTGTCTTGTGCAGAGCAATACTGCTCCAAGGTGCAAACATGAGGATGCAG